>CAJNIZ010016347.1:23911-55313 GCA_905231905.1 Symbiodinium pilosum
GGTTTTTATTGTAGATCTTGTCTGAGGGCTGGACCCAGTTTACGGGACTGTGGATGGAGAAAATCTTGCACCACCTGCATACTAAGCATTTTCAATGGCGCGACGACGCATCCCCGCACCCCCTTTTTAACATAGACAACTGTTCTGTCTAAGGCGGCGCAAGATTTCCGTCATTGGAACAAATTTGTTTCTGGAGGCTTTCAATGCCAACGTTGAAAAGGGGGTACGCGGATGAAAGAAATCTACGTTGTAAAAGCGGTGCAAATGTCCTCCATCCACAGTATTCCTAACCTTACTGTTGTTATAATTATGAATATTCTTATTATTATTCTTCTACTAGTACTACTATCATACTATCATTACTATTATTAGTATTACTATGCTAGTGTCACTAAAAACCATTGTTTTTGCAGGCTGGCGGCCTGAGCTCTTCGCAACGTCGCAATCGGTGCCTCCGGGGTGGTGACGGGAGGGTGCGGGCGCTCAATGAGCCATTCATAGTGTCCCCCTTAAGAACCCCCTACTTCCTAGCATCGCCCTTAAGAACCTCTAGGGTTTAGGGTTTGAGGTTTAGGATTTAAGGTCTGAGCTCCTAGTATCCCCCTTCGCCAGCCCTCTATGATACTCCCTTATATGATGCCCTAGAAAACCCCTTGTAAGAACTGTACACCCTAAACCCGAAACCCTAAATAAAGGGGTTATAGAACCCCCAATTTTACCTCCTCTAAGGACTTTTTCAATTTTGCTCAAATGGTACTAGGCGGGGGTCTGGGAGAGGGGCTTTGGGCAGGGCACGAGGGTCTGCCTTAGCGCTCACAGCACCTAGAATTCCAGAGAGATCTAAAAACTTTAGGGTTTAGGCTTTAGGGTTTAGGGTTTAACCCTAACCTCTAAACCCCTAAACCCTACACCCTTAAAGGTTTAGGATTTAAGGGTTTTGGGATTAGGGTTTAGGCTTGAGAGGTGTCGAGCTTGGCCTTGGCTTCCAGCCACGAGCATCTTGAGCACGCTGTTAGGGTTTAGGGTTTCCAGCCCTTTTAATGAATCTTATTGCAACATCCTGACTCTCGCCGCTGAATACCAGTGATCATCCCTATAAGCCCCACATAAACCCAGTCTCAATATTGTGCATGGTTTTCTTTGTCACTTGATTCTCGAATGTTAGTTCCTGCAGTGAAGTCTAAATCGTGAAGCCCAAGTCTAAATGGACCACGGCCCTCCAGACCTTGCTTGGCCAGGTTCAACATCTGCTGAAACAGCTCGTTGGCACCTAACGCAGGCTTTAGTAGCGTTGGGTAGTAAGGATCCTCCGTGCTCGTGGTCTACTGAAGTTTTTGACCTGTTGCACTTGGAGTTGCTGATTCGTTCAAAGAAAAGGCTGTACAGAAGAGGTGGAATAATAATCAAAGAGGCAGATATGCGAGAACCAACAACTTGCACAGCACAGTCTGCTGGCACCTTTGATGAAAAGATGCTGCAGATTATTCTTAACTATGTTTACAGTTCTTATATTATTGCTATTATTACTATTTTTGTTACTGTTGTTGTCATTATCGATATCATCATTGTGCTTCAACAACAGGCGCTGCAAAAGGAATGTCCATGGCTCCTTCGCTTGTAATCCTGAACAATTCCGACGTTGGAATCGGAGTCGCGGTGATCGACAGTATGCGGAGTGTTCTTGTGCTGCCTGGCTTTTGGAGACTTGTCTGCATGCTCGTGGAATTGCCTTACCTGAGTTGCTGCCTTGAATACTTGCAACCACATGCCTTCAACCCCCATTGAGTACCTGCACCGCTCCCATACCTAACATGGGTGCACGTAACTCCTGCAAGGCTCTGCCCTCTCTTCTCTCCTCTCCACGCTCCTGCGCACCTCTTCAAGATTTTGAACCCTCCTGCCATTTTGTTCAGCACCAAGAATGGCGCATGAACCCTCTCGACAGGTCGTCGCAACAAATCCTGTAAGGTTATGCGTCATTCAACTATTTTGGCATCCTATGCTCGTCCAACGCGAAACAAATGCAAGCTACACATGTTGCATATCAGGCGAACCTTTAGGCTTGTGCAAGAAGAGTATGTTAGTCGTGCCCAAGTCCCAATTGCATGCAACCAACCCCAGCACCTGCATCTGGCAGAAACTCGGGCGCATCGGACGATAGAGTAGATGCTGCAGCATCAGCAGTTGCCTAGCAGCATGGCGGTAGAAAGCATGCAAAGAACATGGCTCCCACTTTCTTTGTAGCAAGCTACGGACAGGAAAGCATGTAATGATGTGGATCTTTGGGTGTACATGCGTTCTGTTGCTTGCGCTGATGCAGTCAAATATTATGCGCCCGAGGCCAGTTCCAAGAATTTCAAGAAAACCAGACAGAGCTTTCTCTGAGGAAGCCAGAACGCATGCTAAGCCATTAAATTGTGGTTTCGGATCGTCAGAGCTTGCGTGTTTGTAGCGGGCGTCATTCCCTAGCTGAAGCCAAATGTTGCCATTTTTCTGCTGCTGAGAAGGCACGATAGTTTAGAGCCATTTTCTTTTCCATTATCCCTATAGAATCCCAATATTCTATAGTGAGTTCCATTTTCTTTTCCATTATCCCTATAGAATCAAGAACACCATTTCTAGAAGCACCGGGCAGCATCTCAGCTGAAGGATGCTCCGCGATTTCACTTGGGGGATTGTCAAAATTATGGTCCCTTTTTGAGTTCCCTAAATTAGGCCCCGTATTATAATAGGGACCCAAAAAGGGACCATAATTTTGACAGTTCCCCACTTGCAAGAGCAAGCCTTGAACTCCTCTGGCACGGAGAACGCAGGCAAATCCGGATCTGGTCCTCAGTGGAGCACTTCTTCGATCTTCCTTGGTAGAAGTACGAATTCTAGCTCCAAGACTTAAACCATGTCTTAGCGTAAAAGTCTGGTTCCTCTCCACGAATGATCCTCAGGTCTTGGGGTTTCGGGGCTTCTGGGTTCACAAGAAGGGTCTTGAGGATGTGCGCAAAAGATTCACGCCCAAAGGCTGCTCTTTTGGGGTGATGCCTTTTGAAACTTAGGTGAGGTCCAAACCCGATGAATTGTTTTTGTTACCTTGAAAATGCTGAGCACGGCGCGACGCCCTCCAGCATCACCATTGGCCTCAGGATCTTCAATTCGAACAACTTTTGCCCTCCGTCATTGAAAAGGTTCCCATGCAGCACAGCAAAATTCAAATCACCTCAGAACGTCCGAACGGTGAATCGACCACAATGGGAGTCAACTGCAGCAAGCTGCTTTTTTGTTGGGAACCGACGTGAGGCAGAGCTTGCTTTGAAGTGTGCTGCTTCAAGGTATTGAACAGTTGAAGTTCTGGCTGCTTTGAGTTGCAGGAGTTCGTTGCCCGCGCTGGCGCGTTCAGCCTGAGCGGCCCTTTTCCCTGCAGCATGTGCCATGAGCTCAAGCTACTGCAGCAGATGAAGCACAACGGAGGAGAAGCGGCCCACTTTGACCCACAGCTTGGAATATGGGCAAGTCGTCAGAACTAAGCTCGATCAACAACAAACCCACTTAAAGCTCATACTCCTCGCTATGCTTCACATGCTACTGTTTCCTGGGTAGGCACCACACGGCCAAACTGTACACAAACGCAGCCTTCTTCAGCCAGGCTTCTTTTAGAAGACCCCAAGCCCTATAGAGCCCAGACGCTACTTTGATTGAGGTCGGCCTACTCAACCTATCTCATCCTTGTTGCTCCCAATACCTGCTACACTAAACATCCTGACGTTCTTATTCCTGACCCCTACAAACCCTGAAAAGACACCCTGTAAGTCGAACAAAAATCCAAAAAAATCGCTTCCCTGAGCAACCAAGGTTACCTGCGGAGCTTGTAAGTTTGAGAAGTAAATAGCAAGGTACTTGTCGTAGGATGTATGCAAATGCCATGATACTGACCCCATTCTCAAGGCGGTGATAGCCGATTCCAGCACACGCATGATAAGTCTCATGAGCGGTGTTTTGGTTGACAACAATGCGTCCGCAACCTCGCTAAAAGGCACGACCGCAACGCATGAGATATTGGAAAGCCAGACGCTCCGTACAATGCGACTGCTCATCGTTGCCTAGAAACCCATTTAAAAAGAAAACAACAACATAAACCCGTTTTCATTTGCTCTAATTTACACCCTATTTTAACCCATATAAACCCTACATAGGAACCCATATAACCCCTGCATAAACCCCATAAAAGGTTAAAGAAATCCTATATAAACCCCTCTAACCCCCCTGTTTGAACGCATATAACCCCTATATGATTCCTTAGAGCCCCTACATAGACCCTATAAATGGCTCTGAGACCCGTAAAGACCCGTATGAGCCTACATAAGCCCTGTATAAACCCATATAAACCCATATAACCCCTACATAAACCCATAGAAATTTCTCTGAGACCGGGAAGTCAAGACCTGGCAGTGGAAGGCTGCTCTGCCTCAGGCTCGGGAAGGTCTTGTGGACGTGGCGGCCAGGCCACGCCCAAATCCTGGCAGGTTTAGGGTTTTAGGGGTTTAGGGGCTTTAGGGGTTGTAGGGTTTCGGGGTTGTAGGGGTTGTAGGGTTTCGGGGTTTTAGGGTTTGGAGTTAAGGGGTTTAGGGTTTAGGGTTCGGGGAGATTTGAGGAATCTATTGGAATTCGGACATGGCTTCGCATGTGTATCTGGTGGGTTGGCTTTTCGGGTAAAGGAAAGGTAGTCAGTTCATGTGAATTGACCATCTTGTCTGCAAAGATCTAGCAGCTTGGCGGTGCCATTTGTACTCTCCACGCTGTTTCTGAGGTTACAAATGTTCAGGATGACATTTCAACAGACTATGCTTTGCAATGGGTCTTGCAAAGCTGGTGGAGGGTTCCACGCGCAGGTTGCTTGTCATGACACAGCCAGAGGTGGTCCAAGAACCGCACTGACAAACAGAAGCCACATGTGACTGCTTTTAGCCGTGCTTGGACAGCGCTCAGCATCTTGCAACCGTCGCAGCTCCAAATAAGAACACCACCAAAGGGCCTCTAATCATACATAGACCCAGGATCCGGCTCGTTATCCTGATTTTCAGGCCCAAGCCCTATAAACCTCCTTACCCTTGGTTTGGGGTTTAAGGTTACAGGCGCCTCAAGGCTTGTCAGGGCTGTGCCGCCTTTCAGGTAGCGGAGGCCCACCTCAAATGGGCAGTCTCCAACTGACTTACTGCCAGGGAAGGGAATGCACATACTATACTGGGGTTAGGGCTTCGGGTTTAGGATGATAGGATTCTATACGGATTATTACAAGTTAGGGGCTCCTCCTCAAGCACCATTTAGCTCAGGAACTATCACAGCATGAAGAGGACAACAACAGATCCATTGCTAGATCGTTATAGGCTCCTATCCGGAGATACAGAAATCCTTCTTATGGAGCAAGTCTATCTAACTCCAATATCTCCAAGAGTCAACCAAGCACTATGCTCCCGGATGCCAAGGAAGCGTCCAGTGCAAAACAGCTCCGAACGAGCAGATTATCCGCTGTCGGCTTATCACACTGCATCAGCCTTAACAGCTCCCGCCCTGAGGAGAAGAGCCTGCACTTGTTTCTGAAGGCAACACCTCAAACGCTGAAAAGTGAGGTTCCCTTAGAGTGGGAGGACCACCTCGAAGGATCTTGGAGGGGGGGAAGAGTGGGCGCGGACGGGTGGGTGTCCAAAATAGGTACTGGCACCTTTTGATGGCGTGTTGTCGCCAGACCTCGCCCACCTCCTTGCGAAGTCAGGCTCCATTGTCTGTCGTCTCTGCCCTCACCTGCCACCTTTCTAACCCTCTTTTGGTCGTGTGGGTACCTGTTTCCTCAACCCCCCCGCCCTGCCGTAGGTACCGGACACAAGTAATTAGCAGTCGGAATAACTCCGACCCTGCAAACACTTTTTTGAGCGGGCGACTACAGGCAGTGCTAGTGGGGGTCCAACCTCAAGTGCTGCAAGCAAACCCCCATGCTCCACACCCCCACGGAAGCCCTCTTTCAGATCGGAGTGTCTGTTAGACTTCGAGTCCCCGAAACCCTACTACTACCACCAAGCGGAGAGTCCCCCGAAACAGGGAAAACAATGCAGCCCAGCGACAAGGTTCTCCAGCCCAGCCATAGCCTGGAGCTCTTGGGGCACACACGGGAGTTTCAACGGGGGGGGGGGGAGGGGGCAATAGTGACCCCAGGAATATGTAGGCGTTACACGGGGATTATGGGGGCCCTTCTGAGGGATTCTATATTATGGATCATTTTGAGAAATACCGATATGTCTGGTCAGACTGGCGTTTGAAATACGGTACACTTCTTTAGATGCCATGACCGGAAGACCTTGAAACCCAGGAAAAAAACCTTGATTATGTCTCCACACCAGGTGCAGGGTGTAAGATAGGGGTGTATATACTTGGAGCTACAGTCCCCCCCAAGTAGATAGAACTCACTCAACTGCCCAATATCACGATAAGATCCCCTACTTAAGGGGGACTATACACACGCAAGTGGAATCCTTCAGCGTGCCCTCTAAAACCTCTCCGAGCAAGTAAACCTTGGGCCTCCAAACATTCGATCCATGATATCCCAACAGCTTCTGCCCTAAACAACTGAACAGGGCCGGCTATGGCTGTGTCACTCTAAGGGCCTTCTTTATGTATGCACGGGATTTTATCGAGAAGACCTGCGCAAGAGTGCCTGCACACTCCACCTCAAAACAGGATCACACCCAGGCCTCCAGAAGCTTGCTGTCGCCAGCAATGGAGGCAACCTTGTCTGGTCCAAGTATCTGTCTACAAGTCAACAGCCCAAGCTTGCCATCCGAAGGGTCTTCAACACGGCTGCAATACTTCACCAATAAATTCATGCCATGGGCTTTGCAATTGCCAACTCAAACAAGGACTTACTATGCTTTCTGTGGTAGGAAGCGCCGCCCTCGAGACTCTCGGATGGATCCGGCGGATTGAGCATGTTAAGCCACGTATCCTGGGAGAGAGACAAGTAGGGTACCCCTAGTTTTAGGAAACTCCCGTGTAAATCCACATTCATTCCATTACCGACCGTGCTTCCTTCTTGTTCTTCAGTATGACTTCAGCATGACAAGAATTCCAGCAATGCTTCCGGAAAACTCCAACTCTTCTCCAAAGAAGGCTCTGATTTCGGCCCCTACACCCTAATCCCTAGGACTTATTTTATCCCTAAACCCTAGTCCCTAAACCCTCATCCCCAAATCCCTACTCCCCTCAACCCTAGGCCCAAATCCCTAATCCCCAAATCCCCAAATCCCTCAACCTGCCAGGGCATAGCCTCAGGCTTGGCGGCCACGTCTTCCCCGACGCTGGCGGCCAACTGGGCCCCCAATCGACCTTAGCTCAGAGAGGCAAAAGGTGGAACTTATTCCCCAAAAGGGTTGGGGTTCAGGGATTAGGGAGTGGGGTTTAGGGATTAGGGTTTAGGGATTGGGGTTTAGGGACTAAGGTTAAGGGATTTTACACTCTCCCAAACATACATGGAACCTAAACAATGGCCCTCTGTAGGCTCTAGGAAACTCATTAAAGGGGGCTATCTCAGGGAATATCTCGTATGATAGGGGTGATGAGGGAGTATACTAGGAGTTTAGCATATGGCTATGGCTAATTTGAGATCAAGATTTGGCATAATACCGCTAAAGCATCCCCAAGACTTCTAGGGCAAGGGATTTCTCCATAAACTATGGGCAGAAATTAGGGTATACGGGGGTCCTATGTTGTATGTCCCCATAATATACCGAACTATAGGGTGATGGATTTCAAGATTTGTTTCAGGTGGGAGCATGGAGGGGTTGGCATGTTTTCGGGCTGCATTTCTGCAAAGCTGAGTCCGTCAACCTTCAATCCCCAATCTTGAATACCCCAAACACCCTTTACACGCGAACCCAACATCTGCTCATACCATCTCATCCGACATGTTGGAGTAGGGGAGCCTACAGCAGCTACTTCCGGTACAGATTGCAATGCAGCCAGTGGGGCTGATCGCCTTCTTCCTGCGCTGGCGCTGCGCCTCGTACAGACTGAACAGCTCACGCTCATGATGCCATGTAGGCGGCTCTGAGAAGACAACAGCAAAACACCAAGCCCTGGTGTCGAGTCAGTTTTGTTTCCCCCACAGTCGCGCTCACAAGCATTTTCTAGACCAAGTTCACCATCATGATCCTGTCATCATCACGAACAACCCCGGCCTGGCTTTCTCTCTCCGCCTCTTCGCGCTCCCGGGCGCGCTGCAGCGCCAGCTGTGAGGCGCAAATGGCCTCGCTCTGTGTGGCACGCAGCAAGCAGTGAAGGAATGGATCATAGGAAACTCTGAAGGAATTACAGGAATCATCATGGGCATTCACTCGATGCATCTAAGTGATGCTCAATGCTTTGCCCTGCTCTCAATGTTTCTCCTTGCTTTCTCGAGTTCTTACAGGCAATCGCCAGGAAGCAGTTCAAGACCTGAACAAAATCTTTTCGGAGCTGCATCTGCGTTGTCCGTGGCGTCGTCGAGCATGTCTTCCACCTGGTGTGTTGGCTGGTGGCTGCTCTCAATCCCACCCCATGGAGATTAAGCAAGGCCTGTGTCAACAATTAACACGAATTCAGCCTTGGGTAGCATCGTGTGTCTAACAAGTTTGGCGACAATTGTTGATGGGCTGCGTTTTCCTCAACATCAGCTTATCCAGGTCCTAACCCGTGAAAGAAAAATACCTAAACCCCCAAAAGTATGTAAAATAGTAGAGCTTAACCCATAATAACAGCCAGGCCAGTATTTCACATACTTTGGGGGTCCAGGAAATATCTGAAGCGCCCGACCTGAGCCAGCTGCAGCTCAATCTGCGCATTGGCCACGTTCCAAGCCTCTTGGTCACAAGTCCAACAACTGCGTAAGCACCCTGGAAACCTTTGGAATCCTTTGGAATATTATCCAACACTGAAACGTCTCAAACTTTAGACTTGGGAGAGTCCAAATCACAGCCAGCTGATGGGCTCATCCATGCCTACAACATCGCGCACTCAAACATTGCCAGCGATTCTAGCTTTCTGCCGGTCGGCGTGTCGTTGTTAAGGGTGCAGAACACACCCGAGCTTATGACAAGCCTGAGCTTATGATCTCGGACGACCTTCTTGCTTGAAATTGGCCAGAGCAGCAGGCGAGAGAGTGCTAGGGTTTAGGCACGCCGCTCGAAACTTCGTGAACAGTCTATGAGCTTGGCAGTTGCCGGAGATCCCTCATCCCGGCAACAGAAACCCCAACAACATCCAAAAACCATGGATCAGAAGCTCTAGGGCTGAACCAGAACAGGTTTGTACTCCAAGATCATGTATGGCAAAGGGCGCCGACGAGCAGAAACCCTTGATATGAACCCAGCTTTGATAGCAACGCTCGCAATACACATGTCACTGTCAAACATGTCATCGTCATCATAACCTATGCTTGCCTCGCGTTGCTTCAACCGCTGATATCGCTGCTGCATTGCTGCGCAAAATCCGCGGCGGCGCTCGAGCTCGCGCTCGTAGGCGATGGCCTCAAATGGTGTTCGAACCTACAAGATATTGGAGGAAAAAAGGCGGGTTAGCGGAGGATCAGATGTGCTTACGTAGGGCTGATGAGGGCTGGCTGAAGTTTATTGCGATGGGACGTGTAGGCTAATTGAATTATCAGGCTTTGCAGCGTTGCGAAGGTTTCGGGCATCTCTCCTTGTTTCTGGCGTGCATGGAGGAAGGAATTCTGCGTTGGTAAGTCTTACCTAGAACTTATCTACATGCTTGGACAATCACTATCTTTAGCTGATTCTGATGTCCAACTCCAGACCCCATTCTAATCATCCAGAGTATCTGGAACTCCCGCCAAGGTCTAGGGTATACTTTGTGGGCATTGTTCTTCAGACGCTCGACTGCACACAAATGGTGACACAAATGGGCACTGCTTAAGTGGAATCATTGGCAGTCTTGTGTCCAAGCCTTTTCAGGCGCGATCACGGCCAGATTGGTTTGAAGGTTGTGCTGCGGTTGTAGCATCGGAAATGTTGGATGGCAGTTCTCCGCATAACGCTACCCGCACGATGTTGGGCTGTCCATATGAAACACCTTGAGATCAGGACCTCTCGCCAGAATCCTTGCGTTTTCTTCACATTTTTTTGAGCTGTGAGCACACACAAACTTACTGGTTCTTAGTAGGGAAAAAGGAATATGCTCCCTATATACTGCCCATATAATCTATTCCCATATTCCCTACGAACCCTCAACCCTAAATGGTAGTTTCCATTTTCATTTCCATTATCCCTATTCAAACCTATATTATACCCCTAGATTCCCTGGTTCCCTACTAAAAATCAATAAAACATCAAACTGTCCCATAGCCTGCCTCGGCCCTCAGCGTGTTGGCTTCTTCCTGCGGCAGCGGTTAGGGCACCAAATGCAAAACCATGGAACCATGTGAACTGACCGGGGGTTAGTGGGAATAGGGGAAGATGTTACATAGGGATACTAGAGGGAGTATATTCAAACATTCCCTGCTAAGAACTAGTAAGTGATGCATCCCAAGGTGAAACATGTCAGCAGCAGGTGGCTGCGGGCTTGAGGAACTGATGGGCAACCAAGACCGAACAAAGTTTGGAAGAACAGCCTTACCCTCTCCATATGCTTTCATAGCAGACTACGTACGTTTGAAAAGGTCGGCCTTGATTTGAGATACTGTAAACCCCGTAGGTCTGACATTTATCTTACGCTTGGCGACCTGTTGCAACTAGAAACTGCGTCGGCACCTGAGCCTCACATGAACCTCAGGGGTTAAAAAACGTTTGAGCAGTGGCCAGTGTAAGGCAAAATTTGGTAACTAGTGTGAGTCTGGGAATACTCCATCTCACTTGAGCCATAGTCTCACCCCTTAAAAAACCCTACAGTAGTCCCCTACATAATACACGCCCGACGGCAATGCTGATTTCTTGCCTTAATCTCCGCCATCGTCACGGATTCCATCAAGGAGCTGATGCTTCCCAACTCATGCTACTCCTACCTCACGGCACTACTCTATTATCATTGGTATATTGACTGCATTCCCACGCTTTGTGGAATCTGGACCCTAGGAGCTTGCACCCTTGGCCCCCGACACAACATCCGAAAGCCGACAGCCTGTACGCGGCTACTGCCAGCCGACCCAAGATGCCCAGTCCTTTAAAATCCGTGGAACCTTGCACTTGAGTCACGGCCACCCTGAGCCCCCTTTAAGGAGTTTAGACCCTAAACTCTAAACCCTTAATCCTAGATCCGAAACCCTAAACCCTATATAACGCCCTTTAAGGAGCTCAGTGACTACGGCCCCTGCCTCAAGCACCTTCAATGCTGCTGCTTCACGCCCAAGCCGGAGCTCGTGATCTGCCAAAGCTGTGATCCTGCAGCCAAGGATTCCAGAATTATACTATAATTATGCTATACTATATGTTATAGTTATACTACAATATGGAAGTATACTATAACCATACTAGATTTATGCTATAATTATACTATATTTATGCTATAATTATGCTACAATTCTACTATGCTGTACTGGAATATATGATAGTAGACTACTAATTCTACTCAGCATGACTTCCTTAAGAAGGTCATGCAATTTCTAGTGTTGGAAGCATGCCTGAGCTGTTGGTGGCTGAGGCTTTGGTTTCCAAACCCGTCTTTGCATTGGCCTGTACTGGCACTTTCATGGAAAGGCCTCCTATCCTGCAGAAACTGCCCTCAAACAGAATTTGCACAGCATCCTCTACCTGGTTCTTGGCTCGAGATTCAGAATTAACTGCAGGCAACCTTTATAGGTGTTTTCAGAATTATTTTGCAGACTCCACCTGTGAATTATTCAGTGATTACCATGATTTGATGGGCGATGCGAAATACCGGGCTACATCCCGAACTTCCGCCTCTACTAGGGTGCAGCACGGAAAGATTTGTGTAGTCCTGCAAAAACTGCCTGTTGAAACCAGGTTGCGGGACGAGCCTCTAAGAGAGTACCGAGTATGTAACTGTTGCTTCCAGCAGGATGCCAAATCCCCTGACCTACACCAACTTTCCGCACCCCTGTCTTGGCTGCACTTGCTGTAGTTTTTGGGGATGCATTTCTGCGCCCTTTTTTGACTGCATTTTGGCGCCATGTTTAGGGCTGCATTTCTGCGCCATTATCTTGGGCTGCATTGCAGCGGTGTTTAGTTAGCTGCACTTCTGCGCCATCACCTAAATTTGTGAGGTTTGGTGTCAGATAGGGCCTAATTATTGAGGGGACCGTTTTTATTACAGGGCTGGGACTGCTACATTCTGTGACGGGCCGCTACCGCGTGGATCCCTTGCTGCAAGCCCTTGCGTTTGAAGAGGTGCTGAACTCCAACTTTGCCAATGTCACAGTATGTCAGAGCCAAGCCACATCTCGGGCAGGTCGGACTTGCCGTCGCCTGCGTAAGCATGCTGCATCAGGTTTACGATTTGGAGCTGCAGCCAACATTGTGGGTGCTCAAGTCTTTGCTTTTGGAGGCCCCGATACCTTTTACCGAAATCGTCGACGACTCATTACTGACCTGATCTTATGGAGAGGAAATGATCTGCTTTGACTGGCCTAAGCTTCAGTTAGCAGACCGTTGATGGAGGAAATCACTCAACTAATGTAATTTGTAGGACTTAGCGTGGTGCAGGGCTGCCTCCATCAACAGAACACTTGCACACCAACAGAGCCAGGGCAAGCTGCATACCTTCATGGCAAGATTCCAAAATTGAGGGGACGTCGGCTAATGATCTTAGTTGCTGGAGGGTAAAGTTTACTGCCATCCATTCTCTCAGATCTGCTGGCAGTGTTGAGTTTTGATTGCTCTGTTGCCAGCCTGGCCATTCTACCATCAGCAAGGGTTTGACCTTCGTTCAAACAGTTGCAAGTGGCTGTCCCCTCCACTTCAACAGAAGCGAAGTGCGCCAAATATTTGCCAACCTTCAGGCATCCCAGGCTCATGATACGTCTCTACTCGAAAAGATGACATTTTTCGGCTGATAGTCCCCCTTAAGTGGATGAAATATGGCTTTGGGTATATTATAAAAAGATCCCCATTTACCCCATCTTCTATCTACTTACAAGGGACTTTAGCCGACAGCTGATCAAGCCCCCAGGCTTTGGAGTCGAGGTAATTATGGTTGGAAACTTCTCAGCATCAAAGCCGTGGTGGGCGGTAGGCTCTCAGGGGTTATAGGGTTTAGGGTTTTTCTAAATATATTTTGGGGCTTGAGTATAAAGATAATGGGAAAGAACATGAAAACTACTCCTGTCTTGAATTCCCCTTTCCGGTCGGCCTAGCGCCGCGGCCAAGTAGAAGTTGACCTCAGCAAAGTGTAATTAAGCTGATCAGTTCTGAAGCCCAAGAAGCAACGTCAGAAAGCTATAGTCTAAACTCCAAGTATCCCCCTTGATAGCCCCGAGTATAGGGTTTAGGGTTTAAAATCCTAGTCTCATAGAATCCCCCTTTAAGGAATTAAGATTCTGGACCCTATCACAACTGGTCACAAAAATCACACGACCGGTCCCCACCGCAACCAGAACACAACATAATGAGAATACTGTGACATGCAAAGGTTTTCGTGACATCCCAGGCCGTTTATTGTATCCTCGGGCGGGTTCTCTTCGTGTTGGAGAGCTCTTGGTGTCGTCTTTTGGAATGGTGCTCTTGGAATGGTGGTGTGGCAGGGCTCTTGGAATAGTGCTCTTGGAGGGGTGCTCTTGGAAGGCTCCCGATCATATCAGATCATTGGGTTATAACCCTAAAGCTTAAACCCTAAAACGCGTCAGAACAGTATAGGAGGCTTTTGCTTCCTTGCCCACAATGAAAATGTCGGAGTCCTTTCTGGTTCCTTAGACCTTGAGATTTTGCAATAGTCATAACTAAGTATAATGAATTGGCGCCGTGTGGTTCTTTGTAGACTCATCGTCGGGAATAATCGTAGCCAACTAGTCTGACTGGGCCTTGTCCCCTCATTCTTCGTATAAGTATAACCAGGTATTATCATTGCTGAATAGCATGATTTGGCCTTGCCTGGTTCCTTGTAGCCTGAACTTCGGGGAATGGTCATAGCTAAATATTATCATCTGGCATTCCTGGCTCCTGGTACCCTGAAGGTTGGGAATAATCATACCTATTTATTATCATTTGGCGTTTTCTCATTCCTTGCCATGCAAAACTTTAAATTTTGGGAATGATCATCGCAAAACATGTCGTTTTGGCCCCTTCTCGTTCCTTGTATCCTGAAATTTTGGGCTCGTCATAGCTACGTATTATGATTTGGCCCTCGGTGGGTTTTTCCCCACATTCGCTGTGGGGTTCAAATTGTCTTCCGTCGCGCAAACATTTTGGACGGCGCCCTAAATCGTGCAAAAATCGCGCTCTCGTTCGGACCATCCTCAAAAAATCGTCGTTTTATGACATGGTAATTGTTCGAAAGTTACTCGTTGTCCTTTTAATTACATTAGTCTTGCTATAGGGACCTCCTCCTGAATTTGATGCGCCCCGATTTTCTGAAAATCACGCTCCCGTGCCAAACATCCTCAAAATGCATGATTTTGTTTACTCAAAAATCGCGCTCCCGTGCGAGACAGTTGGATTTGTTTGCATTGTTTTGTTAAACGTTCAAAAATCGCGCACCCGCGCGGAGCACCCTTAAAAAAATTCGTGGTTTTCTAACGTCAAAGTGCTATAGGGACCTTCTCCCGAATTGGACGCGCCCCGATTTTCAAAAATCACGCTCCCGTGCGGGACATCCTTGAAATTCATGATTTTGTTTGCTCAAAAATCCCGCTCCCGTGCGAGACAGGTGGATTTTTTGCATTTTTTGATCCTTATAAATGCTCAAAAATGGCGCTCCCGTGCGGAGCATTCGGAAAATTTTGATGATGTTTACTCAACAATTGGGCTCCCGTGCGGAGCATTCTCACAATTCCGTCGACTTCTTCGTTCAAAATCGCCTTCTTGAGATCCCCCCACTTTTGGTGGGTGGGGGGATCAATAATGAAACGTTTCATTTTCAGGGTCCCGGACCCCTCGTGCTCTGAAGTCTTGCACTGCAATGTCTCGCGCTGCGGCAGTCATGGAGCCATCTAAACGTCTCCACTGCAGGCCCATTCTTTGGCACTTCCAAGTGATCATATCCAGCATGGCCATGCGGGAGGCAACAACGACAGACTTCACCCCGGTCCGCACGCCATGTGCTATCCACGGCTGGATGAACCCCTCCTTGCAGTTCTGCAAGACCACAGCAAGTCTTGACGCCGTAGCATTGGCGTTCTGACGCTCTTCGCCAGCTTGCTCCACCAGAGCTGCATATGTGTCCGCCTGCTGCTGTGTCATGGACAAAAATACGATCTCTTTGCACCGTGGTGGCAATGCCTCGAGCAAAATACTCTCATCGCGCTGAAGCACCAGATTTTGAATCTTTTGCTTGACTTCCCTTGTTGGTGCCAAGAGCTGCCCTGTAGTTTGAAATGTCGCAACTTTGTCTTCCATCTGTCCTCTGCCGATATGATGCCAGGTGCTATGAGATCAGTCAACGTTTGAAACTCAGCGAAGTTGTTCTGAATAGGCGTGTCCGTGAGGGCGATTCGGCGGGTTGTTTGCTCTGCAATCTGCTGCAAGCGCGCCAGCTGTTTTGTACACTTGTTTTTCAGAAGGTGAGCCTCGTCCAGTATCAGAACCTTTGCCCCTTCAAAATCTTCGGCTCCTGCAGGGAAAGCCTCTAGATCCTGAACCCTACGCCTTAACCCCAAGCCCAGTCCTTTTACCCCCTTAAATAAATAGAATATGGGGCATGTGGGGATCTTATTCTAATATACCAAAAGCCAGATGCTTCTCATTTTCGCTACCCGCAGCCCCTCAATCCCCCTAGCCCCTCCAGCCCTTCCAGACCCTCCCCAGCCCTTCCAGCCCCTCCACCCCCAGACCCTCCAGCCCTTCCAGCCCCTCAGTCCCTCCAGCCCAAGCTCCAGCCACGCGGTTTAGGGTTTAGGGTTTTGGGTGTAAGGGTTTACACGCTATCCCACATAACCGATAAAGCCTTACGGGGTTCTATACTCCTTATGGAACAGTATAAATATTGTGGACAACACGTTCCTGCCATATCGTACGTGACCACTTTCATCCAAGAAGCATCTGCGAACCATCGCACTGCTTCCCCGTGCCACTGCTCTGTGAGGGATTTGGGAGCAACAATCACTGTCCGGAGGTCGAAAGCACAGAACATGAAAAATGCTGCTGCCAAAGCCTGTATGGTTTTCCCTAAACCCATCGAATCTGCGACGATGCACCCGCAAGGAGATTGCGAGCAAATATGCCGCAGGATGAAAACAACACCATCCTGCTGATGCTGTTTCAGCTGCAGGTCGAGGCCGAGCCCAAGTTTCATCTTACGGAATCGCTCCACAACACGTTCATTGAAATAAGGCAAGCGCTCCGGCCTGTCAGGTTCATCTCGGGTTCGTTTAGCGCTGTGAAAATCGTCAGGGCGGTAATTAACCCGGTAACTGCTTAAATTCCATTTGCACGAATCATGGCCTGGGTTCCTGAGAGCGTCCGGGCTGCAAGGCAGTAGAAGAAGCACGAGCAGAAGACGGCATCGAACCTAGAGACGAGATTCCGGTCATGAACGAAGCTCTGGTTCATTTAAGCTTGCAACTGACTAGCAAAGTTCCATCATCCTCGCAAAGCAAGCAACCCTCCGCATCACCGGAGATGTCGCATTCTTCGTCACTTGCCAAGTCCCGAAATACCTCGCATCCTTCGTCACTGGCCACAGAACAGAGTTCCATCTCCATGCCCGCATCCATGGCAGAGAGCTGTGACAGAGTCCAAGTTGCATTCCCTTGGACTTCCCTTGGGCTTTACATACAGATTATGAGGGATTCTTAAGGGCATTGTAGCCCAATAATGGGTTCTATGCGGCTTATATAGGGGTTACAGAAGGGTAATTAAAACCCAGTTACGTATAACTGTAGCTATACCGTTGTAACCCAATCATACTTCGCCCGGAGACGTTAGGGGTCTTATTATAATTGGCTTCTGACTAGCATATATAGCTCTATATAAAGCCTGCATAGCCCTGAATTCAACCCTGTAGCTGGCGTGTAATTGTCCTGGCCGCCAAGTAATCCTTGCTGAAGCAAGTGATCTGAATACGGCGAAGACCATGATGCAAAATTGAGGCTTAAGGTTTCGGGAAGGGTTCAGGTTAGGGTTTAGGTTTAGGGTTTAGGGCTTAGGCCGGATCAGGTGAACACGACAAAGGAACAAAGTTGCAGCCTCAGAACCCTTTGCCAAGAACCTAAAACTCCGGTACACTTAATCCTACCTCCCGTAACCTGAGGCCCCAAAGCAGAAACCTTGGATCCGATGCCCACTATACATGGTACTCCACTACGGTAGGGGCACTCGGACTCCATAGGAATCCTGAAGGACGTCAGACCCTACTGCCCGTTGACGTCTCTATATCCCCTATATGCTTACTCCCTTAGGCCGAGAGGTCCAAGGCCTGAGGATGGGCTGCCACGACTTCTGCGAGGTCGGGCTCGTCCACGGCCACTGCAACTTTCAGGAACCGCAGCGGACATGCAAATTCCCGATTTTCTGAGTATCCTTCAGGAACCCCTCTGGGTATTTGAGGAGGTCAGATCAGAGTGGCATGTCTGCTGAGGGATTACCTTCATACAAGGAAACCAAATGCGAGAAGCTCGCTTACCGCGGGGATGATAGTCCCGCCTGCGGTACCTACTTGGCCACAAGCCCTCAAGCATGCCCGCCTAATAGCACCTATAATAGTGCCCTATATGATCCCCTCCTTAATCCACCTGTAGAGAGCTTGAAGAACAGCTCATTCTAAGTCGCAAAGAACTGCAAGCAGCTGTTTCGCTGACTTTCCAGTGGCTATGCGAACATAACCACAGATAGTGCGCGGCCAGCCTTGCAGTACGTACTACCTGTTTACATGGCAAAGTCACACTGCCCCGTATGTTAGGAAATGTCTCCAGGAAGGTTGCTGCTCCGCTCAAAACTCAGCTTGTCTGGAAGCGCAACGCCTAGCTGCTTTGCAGCTTCCGCGAGATCTGACCACAAGATGTTCTTTCCTCGGAGCTTCTTGGTGGCTGATCTGTGCAAGCCAATGAAGCAAGGAGGCGCACGCCTGACTGTCCATGACCTTCTTGATAAGGGCTTGGATCTTTTCCAGGGGAAGGTGGTGGCGCCCGCGCACGGGCTGGACGTCCTCCGCCTCTGCCTCCTCTATCTCCAGCTCTGACACTGGACTCTCTTCTTCCGCCTCACTTGAGCTGCTGCTGCTTGTGGAGCTGGAGGTGATGAGGCATAGTCTTGGATCCTAAAGGCTGCGCAGCTCTCAACAGTGATGAGCTCGTCCCCAACGCGTCCATTGCAATCAGCGCAGCGACGATGCTGCTGGTGCTTCTCTCCTATGTATCGCTCCCAGGCTTGGCCAACGAGGTGTGTCGCAAGTATTCTCCGGTCTCTGGCAGCCAGCAGCTTGAAGTTCTGCATGCCATCATCCTCATTGGCGTAGCCTTCTTGCAGATCTCTAAATAAACCCTTGACCATCTTCCCTACGTGCCTGTCCACACAGTGCCACACGTGGGTACCATTTTTAGGGCCATGGAAGACATACGTCGCTGTCTGGGCCATCTGCTCCCGCCATCTTTGCAGGGTTTGTGGATCCACCGAATCACAAGTCAGAAGCACAGGCGTCTGCGGCAACGACCTCCTCTTCCAATCGGACCATTCCTGAGTCCAGGCCTCATTCGTGGCCCTATTGAAGTAGCCCTTAGGTGAGAAGTGAACTTTGACAGCATTGTGATAGCTGGCCCGTTCCAGCTGGCTGACTGTCCAAAGAAATATATCAGCGGGGGTGGCTGGGGTCCTTCAAGCCTAGCCGACGCGCATAGATCCAGCGTGAAGAATCTTTTCTCCAAGCGCCGGGTCCTGTTTGCACTGCGACGCAGCCAGATTCCTCTGGCGCAGACAACGTGCGACCTTCACCAAGCAGATCCAACGCAAACCGGATCTGATCGCGATTATACCTGTGCTCGGGCATGTAATATCCCCAAGATGGGTCCATCTCACGAACCACAGTGTCATCGGAGGGCTTGAGGGGTGGCTGTTGGAGCACATATCGGACGCTGTCCACATACTTTTGCATGATTGCGCAATCATCGGCAGCGGTGGCGCCACGCTTTTTGCTCGGCCGCCGTGGCCGCCAACTCCGTAGGGAAAACCAAAGCTGAACCCATCTAAATGTCGGCTCCCATACCTTGCCTGTCCTCGACGCAGACCCTTGTCCTCCCTCTGCTGGTCCAACTTGCGGTACTCCTGCATTGCCACAGCAAGGGCCAAGCGGGTTGTGACCTTGCGCGACTTCCTGCGCAAGGCCCGCAGGCGCTTCATAAGGCGTTTGTTCAGGTGCATGTAAAGCTCGTTCTTGCGCCAGACACCCTCCCTCCGCTTGCTGATTTTCCATTTGTTTTCCTGACAGGCAAAGGGGCTACGAGGGTTCAAGCCATTACTAAACAGGGCTCTTGGCACCAAAATGATCTTCTTGAGCACAACCTTGCCTTCCGGGCCAACGCTGTGAGCGCTCGCAGCACCTTCGACCAATTGAAAACGCTGTTGTGTGGGCGGCGCGTCCCTGACACCAAGCCATCTGCATCCATAGGTGGATAGCTAAGGGCACGCGCAGCCTTAAAGCTCTCTACAGCCTCGACTTTTGCAGAAGCAGGAAGATGGGCGCCTGGCCTCCTGGAGCCCCTCTGGTTTGCTTCGGGAGTCCAAGTTTTGTAAGCTTCACGCAAGAGTTCGCTGATGTATCAGCACGTCGCTTTTTGGATGGAGGGCACTCATCGTCTGACACTATAATCACCTCATCATCGGACATCGCATCAGGCTGATCTAGCTGCATGTCCGCACTGCCCTGCGCTTCCCACAGTAAGAGATGGGCCACAGCCGAGCCTGGCGCCGCAAACTGTTGGCCAGGATCAATACTAATACCCTGAGCACGCCACTTGTGGCTGATGAGTGCTTGGATGGTCTTGCAAGACTGGCTGCATGTGTGGCAGAGATAGCTTTCAACGGAACTCTCTGCCACGTTACCCCAGAGAGTCAGCTGAGGCATCAAGGACAAGTACGTAGGCTGTGAAGCACTAGGGAATGAAACCTAAAACACCTTGAAAGACAATGCGACCCACTGGTTCTACACGTTTGGAAAAATAACGTGTCTGGTGTGAACGCTCACTTGACCGCATCCTGCCAATCCATATATATATATATATGGACTTTCCCTTTACTTGAGCCACGACGTCATTAAGGCACGGCTCTGAAGAAGGGTGAGGGTTAGGGGGTTGGAGCTGGCTGGAGGGGCTGGAGGGGCTGGAGGGGGGGGCTGGGGACTGGAAGGGTCAGACCCTGAGCCCATTCTTTGCAGGGTGCCCCAATAAGAAATTTCCAGGGTCTAGTCCCATCTACGCCCGTTTCTTACCAAATGCATTGGCCGTAGGAGTGTAAAGGAGTTTGGACTCTGGCTCAGCTGGTAGTGTCCCGCAGTTGGGGTGATGTAGGGTATATGGGGCTGTATGGGAACGCAGAACCCGAGTGCTGGAAGCTAGGTAGGACCTTGAACGCCGACACTAGAAGCTAGGGATGTATAGTGGTGACGGCTCTGAACTGTAGCACATTGAACCCAAATAATGGAACCCAAGGATGTATGGTGGTCAGGACTCTAAATCTCCAAGCCCGTTTTTTATTATGGTGGACCCCGATAATACGAGGCCGCCTCCATGGCTTCCTCGGATCGGGTGGCCCGGGTTCCTGGCAAAGCCATGCGAGAACACCAAACGACTATGCATGACTACACGCAGAAGACTAGGATGTAGGATGTAGGCCTTCGGCTTTAGGATTTGGGATTTAGGACTTAGGATCCAGGATTTACGATGTAGGAGTTAGAGCCCAAAAGCAGCACCTTGAACCCCAATAATAGAAGCTGGGGATGCAAAGTAGCCGCCTGAAACCCAATAACTAATAGAAGCTAGGGCTATATAATGGCCACGGCTCTAAAAAGTACCACCTAGAACCCCAATGCTAGAATCTGAGGGCGTACAGTGGTCATGGCTCCACGTCTCCCAACCGCCTCCACGGCTTCCTCGGATCGGGTCGCCAGGCGCTCCTGGCAAGGACGCGCAAGAACACCAAACGAGTACACGCAGAAGACTAGGATTTAGCAGAAAAAATGGCGTGACAGCATGGCAACACGAAGCCGGGTCCTGAAACCTAAACGGCCAGCAAGATGTGTGGAAACCCGTGGCCGCCTCCACGGCAGTCTTG
Source organism: Symbiodinium pilosum (assembly GCA_905231905.1). Classification (NCBI taxonomy): domain Eukaryota; class Dinophyceae; order Suessiales; family Symbiodiniaceae; genus Symbiodinium; species Symbiodinium pilosum. The sequence goes on from CAJNIZ010016347.1 coordinate 45,310, forward strand.
GATCGGGTCCCCAAGGTTCCTGGCCATCACACGCATAGAGGCAAGACACACAAAGGGAAGCATCAAAATCAAATTGCCGGTCCACAAGACATGGATAAAAAACAACGCATCACCCTTTTTGGCTGGCAGGCCTCCAATCCATATTAGAGAACAAGAAGCCAATTCCAGCTTTCCCCTTCCTTCTAAAGGACCAGAGTCCACATTCCTTGATGGCACTCGGCATGCTTTGCAGTACTGATGGCTCATCTGGACCTAGGCGTGCCTATCAACGATCAGAACCGATCAGAGACGGCACCTCAATACGTCTTCCGCGGCCCTGTACTGCAAGCCAATTAGCGAATCCAACGCCTCCGATACCTGGGGCCAGTATTCCAACGCCAAGCCTCAGCCTTCGCAACAAGGTTGCCGCACTGCAGATAAGACAAAGAAAGCAAACGCCGGGCTCTCAAACATCACTGCATACCAAGCTTCGTCCATGGCCTCGTCGGTACGTCCCCAGTCCCAGCCCTTCGGAAATGTTTGAGGGAGAGGAGCGCTACATGTTCAGGAAACAGCCCCTTAGTCATTAGTCCACGCCAAGAGGCATCCATGGCCCGGTCATCATCAGTATCTCTCCAAGTCCAGCCCTCGGAAATATTTAGGGGGAGGCGTCACACGTCAAAGAGGCACCAAAGAACAAATCTAGTCCACGCCATTCCACACCAAATAGCGTCCTTGGCCCCGCGGCTCCGTCTCCAGGGACTCCACCCATTGCTTTCTGTGGACCTGGGGGGCTGTAAGAAGAGCTTCAGGCAACACACGCGCAGGGGCTGGATTTCCGAGACTGCGCTCACGAACTGCAGACTCACAGCAGACAGGCCATGAGTGAGATAGTGAAGCCGAACGTCTTTCCAGCGTCACCTCCCGGATTTGCGCGGCAGTCTTCCCAGGCCTTGTTGAAAGCCTGCCATAGAGCCATAGAGCGGCACATGGACATATGCGCCACACGCGCGCCACCGAATAGTAAGAGATGATCAGAGCAGCCGTCGGCCCGCCTCAGCTCGATTCCACCTCATCTCCAGGTGCATCTAGCGCTCCTCGAGGCGGCCTGTGCCTGCGAGTGGATCGTGACCGCCGCAGGTTCTTCTCCAAGTGAGACTCGCCCGCGTCGGTCTTCCAAGGCCAGTTCCCGCCTGTCGTCGTACTGCAAGCGAGTCTTGTCATAAAGCGTGGGCTGCCACTGGACCTAAGATGATGCTCATAAAGCAAAAGACTCCGGCAGACACACAGCTGCCACCAAGCAAGTCCACTAATGACTAACGCAGCCCGGTGGTCGGCTTGCTTCTTCTGCGCCCACCACTCCTCCATGTCTATCGAAGGACGAAGCGGGCGAAGGAGATGAGGAGTCGAGAGGCGGAAGCTCGGGAAGGATTTTCGGCATCCGGGCATTAGTCACACTAGGTCACCCATACAACGAGGTGAGTGCAGGCCAACACCAACATCCGTGCGCAGGGACGAATGAGCCTTCCCGAGACCAGGTTCTTGGCCTTCTCCATCAGATATGCCCTGCGCAGAGCCTGTCGTCGGCGAAGCTGTGCCTGAACCTCAGACGGGACATCGCTACCACTACACGGCCTCACGTAAACTCGCTGCCCCTAAACCCACAAAAAATCCAACCCCCATCCATCTCAAGTGACCTCCGGAGACCAAACGTCCGCCTCATCGAAGTCAAGCTCAGATTCGGAGTCACTGAGCGAAGTCTCCATGGCGGCCGCGCAAGAGGCCCTCTAGCAAAGTGCGGCAGGCCTCCACAAAACTAGCTGCGTTGCAGCAGAAGCTTGCCCACCCAAGCCAGAGGAACTTCAAGCACCATCCTGGAATCACAGCCCTAAGCAGGCCAGCCGGGCTGCCTTGGGAACACTAGACGTAGCTAAGCCTGCGCGGTCCTGCCACGTACGTTTCAGGGGTTTGGGCACAAGAGGACAGCTGCTTCCTCGCCGCCTTCGAGCAGTCCGGTTTTGGTTGCATTCGCGACGCTCGCAACCATTCCACGCGGCCGCCAAGAGTCCACCGTTTGTGGTGGCTATAGCTCTCTCCTTGCCAGCGTCATCGACGAACTTCGCCCGACACCTGTCAGGCACCCAGCCCAAACAAAAATATGCCAAGTTACGGCTCTCGAAAGGGCCTCACCGGCCAGATCCGTGAGGTACAGTGCCACAGTGGCTCCAGGGTCGGCTCACAGCAGGTCCCCACTCCTTTAGCATACGGGCACACGCTGCCCTGCGTCGCAATAAGGAAAGGCTACGAAAGGCTCAGCACCGCGCAGAGTTCTGCGGAGGCTGACGTAAGAATGCCGGCGCGTCGGGCGGCGCTGCGGAGACACCAAGCAGCTTGCGAGGCGGCATCTAGAAACTACCGCAGCGCCTAGTACAGTGAGTCCTTAAATTTGCCGTGCGGTCCTGAAGCGTCTCTTGAACAATGTGATGTCGTGCTGCCCCCAAAAAGTGTCCTATCATGTCCTATCTTGATCTGACTTGTTTGTCTGCAGCTACACAACCACACCGGAGATGGGATCCCTCATCACGAAAGCTGCATCTCAAAGCATCTCCAGCCCATATTAACTGAAACAGCACTCACACATGGTGGGGGGTTGCTCATGGAACCAGAAAATGGAAAATGAAACTGGAGGCCCTGACGCGTTTCTCAATACAGAAACCACATGTTGGGCCCCTTCACGAGCGCACCCGAAAATGAAACTGGAATTCTGAAACTCTGGACTCTGGACCCGCGTCCCCCCGCCCGGATTCATTTATGTAAACAGGGGCATTTCTTGAGCGGAGTACCCCGGAGGTCAATCAGTGCTCTTTCGTCGACTTCCTCGTTCAAAACCGCACCCCCGTGCGGAGCATCCTGAAATTCTTGAAGAAAATCGCGCTCCCGTGCGGAGCATCCTGGATTTTTTGAAGAAAATTGCGCTCCCGCGCGGAGCATCCTCAAAATTCCGTCGAATTCTTCGTTCAAACTCGCGCTACCATGCGGAGCATCCTGAACAATTAATAAAATTGCGTTCCGGTGCGGAGCATCCTGAAATTTTGAATAACATCACGCTCCCGGGCGGAGCATCCTGAACATTTTGAATAAAATTGCGCTCCCGTGCGGAGCATCCTAAAAATTTAAGAAAATTGCGCTCCTATGCGGAGCATCCTCAAAATTCAGTCAATATTAGGATAATCAACGTTCATCATAAAGGTATCTGAAGGGGATCATAAGCCCTAGAATGCGTCATGTAAATTTACATGACGATTGTTCAACTTCGCGCTATCTGATTGTCCCCAAAGACTTCCTTGATGACACCCAAGGCCCATCTAAGGTCAAATTGCAAGCAATGTCCCCCGAAGATTTTCCCGAGAATCATCTCCCCAAATCTCCCATCGCAAGCAATGTCCCCTGAAGATTTTTCAGAGCATCTCCCCAAATCTCAAGTCGCAAGCAGTGTCCCCCGAAGAGTTTTCAGAGAACCATTTCCCCAAATCTCAAATCCCAAGCAGTGTCCCCCTAAGATTTTTTAGAAAATCATCTCCCCAAATCTCCCATCGCAAGCAGAGTCCCCTGAAGATTTTGTTCAAAGAATCATCCCCCAAATTTCAAATCGCAAAAGCAATGTCCCCTTAAGAGTTTTTCAGAGAATCATCTCCCCAAATCTCAAATCGCAAGCAGTGTCCCCCTAAGAATTCTTCAGAGAATCATCTCCCCAAATCTCAAGTCGCAAGCAGGGTTCCCCTAAGATTTTCAGAGCATCTCCCCAAATTTCAAACCGCAAGCAGTGTCCCCCGAAGACTTTTCAGAGCATCTCCCCAAATCTCAAGTCGCAACAAGTGTCCCCAGAACATTTCCCGGAGAATCATCTCCCCAATTCTCAAATTGCAAGCAGTGTCCCCCTAAGATTTTTCAGGAAATCATCTCCCCAAATCTCAAGTCGCAAGCAATGTCCCCCTAAGATTTTTTCCAGAGAGTCATCTCCCAATATCTCAAATCGAAAGCAGTGTTCCCCCAAGGTTTTTCAGAGAATCATTTTCCCAAGTCTCAAATGGCAAGCCGTGTCCCCCTAAGATTTTTCAGAAAATCATTTCCCCAAATCCCAAATCGCAAGCAGTGTTCCCCCTAAGATTTTTCAGAGAATCATCTCCCCAAATCCCAAATTGTAAGCAATGTCCCCTTAAGAGTTTTTCAGAGAATCATCTCCCCAAATCTCAAATTGCAAGCAATATCCCCGTAATTTTTTTCAAAGCATCATCTCCCCAAATCTCAAGTTGCAAGCAGCGTCCTCAGACGATTTCTTCAGAGAATCATCTCCCCAATTCTCAAATTGCAAGCAGTGTCCCCTTACGATTTTTCAGAGCATCTCCCCAAATTTCAAACCGCAAGCAGTGTCCCCCTAAGATTTTTCCGAGCATCATCTCCCCACATCTCAAATCGCAAGCAGTGTCCCCCGAAGATTTGGTTCAAAGAATCATCCCCCAAATCTTAGATCGCAAGCAGTGTCCCCCTAAGATTTTTCAGGAAATCATCTCCCCAAATCTCAAGTCGCAAGCAGTGTCCCCCTAAGATTTTCAGAAAATCATCTCCCCAAATTTCAAATCGCAAGCAGTGCCCCCCTAAGATTTTTCAGAGCATCATCTCCTCGCCAAATCTGAAGTCGCAAGCAGTGTCCCCAGAACATTTTTCAGAGAATGATCTCCCCAAATCTCAAATCGCAAGCAGTGTCCCCCTAAGATTTTCAGAAAATCATCTCCCCAAATCTCTCATCGCAAGCAGTGTCCCCCTAAGATTTTGTTCAAAGAATCATCCCCCAAATCTTAGATCGCAAGCAATGTCCCCTTAAGAGTTTTTCAGAGAATCATCTCCCCAAATCTCAAATTGCAAGCAATATCCCCGTAATTTTTGTCAAAGCATCATCTCCCCAAATCTCAAGTTGCAAGCAGCGTCCTCAGAAGAATTCTTCAGAGAATCATCTCCCCAAATCTCAAATCGCAAGCAGTGTGCAGATTAGATTTGTCAGAGCATTATCTCGTCAAATCTCAAATCGCAAGCAGTGTTCCCAGAAGATTTTTCAGAGAATCATCTCCCCAAATCTCACAACGCAAGCAGTGTCCCCCTAAGATTTTTCAGGGAATCGTCTCCCCAGTTCTCGTCTCGTCTACTTGTTCTTTTTATTTCGGCGGGGGACGGCATCCGAATATGATTTCACTTAGGTTCAGTTTACACTATACATGCGCGGGAATACTCATGGCTACGTATTATGGGGCCCTGTCCTATCCTTTTCATACGCTGAACCTTCGAAATAATCACAACAGCACATTATGATTTGGGCATTTCTGGTTCCGTATACCCTGAAGGGATTCGAGGATGTCAATCTTATAGGTTGCCCGTTTCAATTCTTGGTATTCTGACAAACAATGGTCCGTACTATAACTCAGGTTTCCTTGAATTCGAAACAAATTTCCTTCCTGCGGAACACAAATCCGATGCTGAAATCTTGCTGTACATGAATTTAATAGCTGGTTGTGTGACAAGGGGTTTCGTGGCTTTTCGAAAATCAGCCTTCGGTAGCAGCACGGACCGTCTGGTTGTGGTATGGAGGTTCTGGTTGTAGTAGGCCCCCCCCCCGGAGCGTGGATGGGATTTATGTATTCAATGCGAGCCCAAGGAGGCCCCAATCACCCCCGACCATCCTCAGCGCTTGCCAAAATATGGAGTTGGATTTATGCGCGGGGTCAAGGAGGCCCCACCCCTCACCGCCCCCACCACCCTCAGCATTGACCCGAGCGTGCAGTACCTCTCACGTGGAGGGCGGGTGTTTCTTTTACCATCGTGCTAGCCGCGTACAGAGTCCCTACTAGTTAGAACCGTGAGAGCACGCACAACATCGGAACAGCAGAGACAACAAAAATAGACACTAAACCTACGCTCAACACAGCAACACGCCACTCAAAGGTGGCGAACTCGCCACACATAGGGGGCGAACAAACAAACAACAACAGACATTCCACAAACACTTCTTTGCAGCGTAGCAACGGACTGCGCAGCTTCACCATGAGGAGTCTCATCTGGCAATGGAGGAACCCACTCCTGGACGTACTGGTTTTTGGTATGGAATTTTAGGGAATATGTTATATAGGGATAATGGAACAGAAAATGGAAAATTACTACACTATAGAAGGGTATATATTAAGGAAATAATAGGAATTAAGGGAATTGATTTTACAGGGAGTATACATAGGGATTATATTCCCTACTAACCCTAAACCCTGAACCCTAGATTCTACCCCTACGTTCACGTGTTCCTTACTAAGAGCCAGTAAGTGGACGGACGGAGACCAACTTTTCAGGTCGTTGGAGTTCTGGTGATTTAGGACTCATGGATGCAAAGGGTTTCAGGATTTCTTGGAGGGTTTAGGGCTTAGGGGTTTCAAGGCGGCTTAAAGGGTTAGAGGGTGGGGCTGCAAAATGGGGGTCTTGAAAAGTACGCATTACCTTGGCAAGGTGTACTGCCAAATTGGAAAGCACCAGCCTTTCATACATTGACTACAGTCATCAATATACATCCATGATGAGCCACTTTCTGCCAGAAGGGAAGAACCTTTGGTATTGGGGACCCTGTAGTTCATTTGTTGGGGCCTCAGGAATTTGCCTGAAACCTGCAGCCAGACCCAATTAATTGATTAGTTAACTAATCACATCCTACATGCTAGATCCTCATTGGTATCAACTATGCATCCTACACTAGAACACCCCAAAAAGGTAGCTGTGAACTACAGGATGAAACCCAATTTTGAGACATTCCCAGACCCTACCAGGACCTTCCTTGTACCCTTAATTGGGGATATATGGTACCTAATGGTGGGTACTTAGGCCCTAATAGAGGGTAGGAGGAAGGTCTAGGTACACTTTCTTACTTTATCCTCTGCAAGGCAAGAACGTGCAGCCACACAGAACGGCCTGGAGGGAGACTGTGGCAAGAAACAGACAAACCTGAACTCGTCCCCCTTAAGTAGATAGAATATGGGGTATACGGGGATCTTATTATAATATGCCCAAAACCATATTCTATCTACTTAAGGGGGACTATACGTAGAGCCGCTAAAACCGAAACCCACCTCACCTCGGGCTTCTGCAGCGCATCCCCTGGCCGAAGAAGCTTCACCAAGAATTCGCAGTCGCCGTCTGAGATCCTTGTTGAATGGTGCTTGAAATTTGCTGTTCAGGATTGGCAACTACTATAGTATATTGGGGTTATAGATTGGGGTTCTATTGGGGTTTTATGCTTCTTTTCGGTAACTTGGGGGCCTAGGCGCGCCGTGGGGCCTTGAAAGTACAGGACTTTGTGTGACCAAGTCTTTAGGCCTGAGCTCTTCCTGAAACTGCTACAGTTGAAGGGCTTAAGCCAAATGAATCCTGTCCTGTATGTATCCTGATGCCGCAAGCATTGCTCACAATATGACACCTATCATCATCAGCATCACTACTCTGCTAGTCGTGCCATAACTGCCTTAATTTAACGCCCAGGGCGCAGAATCCACGGTGCAGGCCCTGCTGTCTTTCGCAGGATTTGTGCCCAGAACCTGGGATCATACCGACTGCAGTGAAGGACGTGTTGGAGTCTAAGAACATTGTGTCAGCATGGTGCTTGGGGGTACCAAGCGGGCGGGAGATGGAGGTGTCGGGGCGTAGCCGTAGCCAATCGCATGAGATCCAAGTGGGAGCCAACCAGACAAGCACAACAGAGTTGGATACTTTCAACGCTTACACTACCCCAGTGTCCATGTCAATTTCCGTTTGATTGTCAGAGGCCAAAGCAGCCCTGATCAGGTCAACTCGCTGGATCTGGCCTGATGCCGCCACAGCACAAACCGAATTTGTGAGGTTTTTGTGGCTTCCAGCAGGCTCTAAGGGTCAGGGTCAAAAAGCTTATTAAAGGCCAGCACAGAAAAAATGATTTCAACCCTCCAAATCATGGCAGGACACCCAGTTTCATTGGCCCTCTCCTCTAGCAAAGGAGATACTTCACAGCAGGGGCTATCATCCCCTGGAATGTCGGAGTTCGGGTCCGGAGTGAATTTTTCATGCAGAAAGTGGTCCATTAGGAGGCATTGGTCCGCGTGCCAAGATGTTGAACTCAAAAAAGCCATCTCGATACAATGACAAGACGGGCTTCTGGCCGCACATTTGGGTACATAATGCCCTAAAACGGGCAAGAGTATTTTGTGGAAGATCAGCACTCGCCATTTTGTGTAGGAACATTCCGAGGACTTGGGGCCCTGTCGGTCAAGGCTTCTTCCCGTGGGTATTTCACAATTGGCTGGTGCTTGCAAAATTGCATCACTTTCCTGCCAGGCAGCTCAGTAGCTCCGTCCTGGGCACAAAGTTGGATAGTCCTCAGAAGCTGCAGGATCATCATGCAAGGCTTTAGGGTTTAGGGTTTTTGGAGACTCAAGTGTATTGATATGCAGTTGCCAGTGGACATGTCCCGAGAATAACAAGGCAAAAGTGCGTCCCTTTTATAACGATTCGAAAGCCACATTGTGGCCCCTATTTGAGGACCCCCATGTATCCCTACGATTGCAATTGCCATTGTTGTGATAGATGTGACGCCATAAATCTCTACTGCGCAACATCTAGAAGGGTTCTGACTCACACCATGACTCAGCCCACCAAGCAAGAAGCAGGCAAGTGTCTGCGAAACTTCGATCACATCATATGCCTCCAGATTTCCCACAATTGGCGAGAATATGCTCCTTGGCAGCTTTGAACCACAGACCTTGTGTACCTTGCAGCACTGCTACAATGCTACAAGAAAGACTGGTAGCCGAGACCAAGGTGTTCAGATCACATCCTGCCTGTTTCTCAAGTTCAAGTGAAACCTTGGCAACAGTCTGAGTGCCCAAAAACGCATTACTCCATCTGTCCCGAGCACGGAGCAGCGCGGATGTTGTGGTAGGAGGTTACATGCGGATCTACCTGCTTGTGCAAAATTGGGAGCTTCAAGAAAGCTGCATGTAAGCAAGGGTCTATATCCCACGGGGCCAACTTGATGAAAGCAACCAGACCAACTTGCTCACACTCTGTGGGCAACTGTACGGGCATTGAACATTCTGGGGCGACGTGTGGCGTCAGCAACACTTTGTCTGGAGATTTGTTGCACCGAAGCACTCAGACTTTCCTGGAAACTCATTCCATCTGAGGATACTGTGATAGGAACGACTGCCTTCATGTACCAAAAGTGAAAGCGCGGCCTAAAGAGAGGCAGGAGGAAATCTTTGAGGTGCTTTCATGGCAACGCCAAAGCCCCTCACTCAATCGCCAGCCTCCCACCCTGAGCCTCATAAGACCCCCTTAACACAAAAACAGAATTGCCACAGCCAAAGCCAAGGCGCCGCAGCATGAAACACAAGTAATTCTAACTATTACGAAGCCCTGCTCCCTGCAATCTGCAATGTGGAAGGTGAAACATGGTAAGTTGATAGCGACTGCTAAGCAAGGAACCTCACAGTCTGGTATGTCAGATCCAAAACCAACCAGGGTCCACAACTCGGGAACAGCAGCCCGAAACATAAACATTTGGAAGTGCCTGTGTGCCTACTCGGTCCGCTCTCGTGCTTGACCCAAAACCATGTGCACTGATTCAACTTTTGGGAGCATGTTCTGGAGCCTGCAAAAATCGGGGGGAGGGGGGGGGGGCCTGACAAGTCCAGAAAGACAGGTGCACTTCTCGATTTGTTTGTGTCATCCTTTCGCCAGGGCGCTCAGATTAGTTGGGATGATCCCCGAAGAGAATCCATTGCGGGCTAGCCCAACAAGTGAGCCATAGTCTAAACTCCTAGTATCCCTCTTAATATGCCCTATAGTATTCCCCTATATAACCCCCTATATAACCCCCTTTCAGGAGTTTAGACTATAGCTCATATAGGGGATTCCGCGGATCCCTATCGGGGATTGCATAGAGGACATTTTGAGAAACTCGCAAC
>CAJNIZ010016347.1:55413-93710 GCA_905231905.1 Symbiodinium pilosum
AAGCGGTGGAGAGCCCGCCTAGTGGGGGACCGGCTCGGAAGCGCTTAGCGCTTTCAGCTTGTCTTCTCTGCAGGTAGCACAGGACCATAGCTCAGGGTCAAGAGAGGACAATAACCAGAAGAAACACACGACACCAACACCCCCCCCAACCAAAAAAAAAGAAAAAAAACAAAAGAAAAAAGACACACACCCACAATGAGTTACGAGTGGTTCACATTCAGGCCACCACAGGTCACTGCATCCTTTTGAGCTGACAGTTGAAAAATTAGCTGCTCTTCCTATTCATCTGAATGTGTTTGTGGTGGCCAACACTACAAAGCCCAGTCATCTTTGTGCTTCTACGTCAGGGCCTGGTACAGACCCGGGCCGCGTTGGGTGCCCTTCGCCCGCCGCAGCTGGCGCTCCGCCGCTGCCTCTGCTGCCGATGCCTGCGAAGCTGCAGTTGAGACAGCAAGAAAGGCAAGATCTACTATTTGCACAATGTAAACGATAGCTACTGCTATTTTGTACAAGGTAGTTCTATCATGGGGCTCCGCGAACTGGGCCACACGCTTGCTCTAACCGCAAGTCTACTGGCACCCAGCGGGACTCAGTGAACCAAGTTTTGCTCTTTCAGATGTCCGGCTCAAGATGCAGGTTGAGATCTTGAGGCGTTTGGGATCTGTCTTGAGTCCCTGGGGGGACCCTGACTCTGAACATGACGCAGCGGCAGATGAATGGCTGCTCATCACGGTCATGTGATGACACGATTTCAAACAAGAGCAGCTCATCTGGCAAGCTGCGGAATTTGTGCTTTGGTAGAGTGGGGCCACGGATTGCTTTTTAGCACCAAGCCCAAATAATGACGCAAATAACAAGAATAAGCTAGGTCTGGAGGCGATGGATCCAGTGAAGCTGCAGCCAGATGCTGATGGTGGCCTGGTGCATCTTCACAGATGGGGCGAAGCCTCAGCGAAATCAGGATGACTGTAGGTGTGACGCGATGCTTGCACTTGGGAGTAAGACCATCTTCGCTCAAACCACTGGGCTGTTTTGCTCACATCCTGCCTAGCCCTGACTGGATCAAGTTGTAAAACCTTAGAAATGTAGATGATGTTGCCATAGCCTGGCAGCAACCCAAATTCTTGCGCAACTCTGAGCAGGCCCCCCTCTTTTACTTCAGCTGCAAGGAAGGACTAACAAGATGTGGGTTGTTCTCAAAACTATGGGCCCCTTTCGGCTACAGATTTTATTACGGCACTTATTGTAATTTAGGGGTACCCAAATTGGACCCTGGTTTTGGGAACTACCCACGTGCAGGCGAGGGGCGCGCATCAGAGGCGGTAGCGCTGTGCGCCAACTGCCCTACGGCCATGGCTCTTGTTTGGAGAAGCTGAGCTTCGTAATTTTGAATTTGTTGTGTGTAGCATGGGATGGTAGTTTCCCTAGATAGGGGCACCCCAATGTAGACCCCAAAATACTATGACCGCTATTAATGGGGATCCCCAAAAAGGTACCCTTAATTTTGGGAGACCCCCAAATGTCGGATGTTGATATGCCTGGAACATAATTACGCCTCAGGTCTGCATGAATGGCTCGGCTCCCTTCGCATGAACAGGCGGGCGGTACATGGCCAAGGGATTCCAGAGCGCCACTTGCTCTCCTTTGGAGAAGCAGTGCTGCCCAACTTTTTCTGAGCCTGACAAGGCTAACGGCTCACGGCGTAGCAATTGCACACTCCGTTGCTACTAGGAGAATCCCCAGGCTTGACCACATTGCGTGAAGTTCTTGATTCGTGCGCAAACTGTCTGACATGACATTCCAGGCATAAGTTGGAGACACATCACTTTGCTGTGGTCTCAGTTGTTCCGACTCACAGGAAGTCCACAGGAAGCCTGTTGCGATAATGCGGAGGCATGATTTGAGCTCAAGGTTTGGCTTCCACACTTGCAATCCCAAGGTCCCAAAGTGACAGCCGCCTACTGCGAGGTGGTATTGGGCGTGAGCACGAACTGAGGTGGTGGTCAGGTCTGTAGCTATTCGCGAACATCATTCGTGATCCTGCAAGCTGGTGCTTAGAACCTCCCTGGCATCTTCCCTGATCAAAGGACAACTCTTTGCTCCGAAGCTTGATGCAGCATTCCGAGGCTTGCTGGTCTCACTGTTGCAGAACAAGCACTGGACCCAAATGCTACAGGTGCGCTTCATAGAACTTTATATTCTTTATAGTCACCTCGAGCACTCGAAAGCGATGTAGTAAGTACCAATCAGAGTCAGATGCGACTTTCGCGAGATGAAGAAGTGACATTGAGCAATTGACTTACCATTTTCTGTTGAGTTGGGAGGTTAGCAAGGGGCTCAAATCTAAATGTTTACTTACTTTTCTGGCCCTGCAGCAATTTCAGACAATACGGTTCTCTCTACAGGCCATTCTCAAGCACAAGCTCCGAACCCTCAACCCCTAAACCCTAAACCCTAAAGCCTAAAACCTGAACCCTAAACAAAGCCATAAGAGGCAGGGTCCCGGGCGGTGCGCTTGCGTGGCCCTGCTGCTGACAGGCCGGCAGTATTCCAGCCTCCGCCAAACAAAATCCTAGTTTTGCTTACTGGCGGTTTTAGGGAATAAGGAAATCTAATCCCTATAAAATCTCTATATAATATACCCTTATTCACTACTAACCCGTTCTGGGAGTAGGGCTTCCTAAAGGCTGGCGTTTGAAGCGCGTCAAGCTTTACAAAGCCCGTTCTCCCACTTGGCCACTTGAGGCCTTGCATGTTTGAAGTCGGGTAGGGGACTTTCTTTTAGGAAAACTCAAGCCTTCTAAGGTAAAGTGCCAAGAAACTTCACACGATATCAGCACTCGACCCCAATTATTAGGACCTGCGTCATCAAAAGAAGCATCCACAAACCCTAAACCACAATCCAGCCGTGCCTCCAGGTGCCAGGTGGTTGCCGGCCTCAACTGATATGCTTGCAGCTTTGAGGAGAAACCTATGCATATGGGCTATTCTATGTGGGGATTATATAGGGGTATATTCGCGCATTTCCTACTAAGAACCAATGACTTTGCTGTTGGGGCTTTTCTTTGAATTACAATGGGCCCTGAGTCTTCAAAGAAATATCATAGGCCCCGTTTCCTTGAACAGTTAGTTTAAGGCACCTAATAGTTAAGGGTACCAGAATGGGACCCTGATTTGGAAAGCTCCCCATCTTCAATCCCCATGGCCGTGCCTGTAACAATACCGTTACTGTATGGTTGCCCTTGAAGCAGTACCAGTCTAGTTTGGGAAAATACTTTCGGCGTGACAGATTTGACAGACTGATTCATGTATACGAATCGTGCTCAAATCAAGAATCAGTGGAGGTCGCAATCCATTGTAGAAGCCTGCATAATTATCAACAACATCATGGTCCGAGATTCCTTGTATAATGACTCAAATAGACCTCAAAGTAGTGTTGGTAATCATTTAAGGCCCTCACTTCCTGCCCGCGGGCTAGTAGGGAAGGAGGGGGAATACAATCTCTATATAAACCATATAGAATATATCCTACCAAGCCCCGTAAGCTATGGATGAATTCAAGCAAGTTTGGGCCTTGCTGTTCCGACAGTTTACTGCCCAAAACTGGTTGGGAAACCCTCTGGTAGCGTGCTGAAGCCCTGTAGACGACCTGCCTTAATAGAGGATCCCCTGGAACGACCGTCTTACCGGGGCTTAGTAGGCAATAAAGGAATACATTACATAGGGAGTATGTGGGAATGATGTACCCAAATTTCCCACCAGCTAACCACCAGTAAGCCCTAGTCTGTGCTGGACCTAAAGTTTCCAAGGAAAAGCTACGCGACACATCTCTTGTCCCACTTTTGTTTGAACCTCTGCCATGGAGAAAGTTATGAGTTACGAATGACTTAGGAACGCTTAAAGAGCATGCGTCACGTTTGACAAAGATTCTTTTAACTTTTTCGTTTCAAGACAGGCCCCGGGCATTGAAGGAATCGACCGGGGCTGAAGACATCATCCCTGGCCCAAGCACAGGCACCTGGCAATTGTCGCTTCCTGAAGCTATAAGGCCCCGCAAGAGCATATTGTGCGCAAGACTCCCGGTACATGGATTACAATACTAGTTAGGAAGGAAGAACTTGGGACTTGAGCCAGGCTCAGCTGGCCAATGAATGTAAAGATCATCTGATCAGCAACTGGCGGAAGTTCCCGGCGCAGCTCAATCAAGCTATCTCAAAATGCTTCAATAATTACCTGAACCCTTTCCAGGATCTACCAGACCATACCGTCCTGTAGGACTTACGAAACATTGCGGACCCACCTGTCCGAAGCATGGTAGGACTGACTCTGGCACTTCATGCGAGAAGCTTAGTTACGTCGCCCCTCCGTCCTTACACTCGTGGGACCTTACCTGGACTTGAAAGCCAGGGACCCAAGACTTGACCAGCTGCCAATCCACAACAACCGCGGCATGATGTCTCTCACTGTGATTCTAGCAGCTAGCTGCCATTTGCTCGCAAAGTCGACGGGCTGAGACCCCCAAAGACACAAACACCGAGTGAGTGGCCCCTGCGAAGGATGGCAAAGGCATCGTGCCATGAGGGCCTCAGACAGGATGTGATGGGTAACGTCATATTATGAAGAAGAATCAGCAGGATCATGAGACTGAAGAGCATATCAGGAGAGTACATGCAATGGCGACTCAAGCAGCAGTAAAACGGAAAAGAAGTAGAATGGAGCTTCAGCAATCCTGATGCACAGAAAAGTTCCCTGACGAGAGTTGTTTCTGTGGATTACTGCAAACGGCAGATGCATAGGCAGAACACTGCGCCTACATCGTTTTCCGGAACTTGTTGCGGCTGTTGCAAGATGCAGAAAGGTTGAAGCCTTGGTTCTCTACTTACTACAAGGCCTAGCATGGTCAACATAAATACTACAAAAATTGAACTGCTCTTATTAGGGGCCATGTCACTCCATCCTTCTCTTACCTGCACAACCTGCGGTTTACTGGGTTGCTGTTAAGGAACTTAAATTAAGTTACCATAATGGGTATACAAAGTAAATAATAGGGTTTCCCCAATATAGTAACTTAAGTTAAGTTCCTTAACAGCAACCCAGTTTAGGGCGGTTGTTGCTACCATGCTACAAGAGGCACCAGGTGCGATCCCACAGTTGAAGGCATGGCTCTCTTTTGCATGCCGTTTCGGTATCCTAAAACCATCAACCCTTCAAAGGGAGTAACTACTATATTAGTGTTATATAGGGGAGAATGGAAAAGAAAATGGAAACTACTATAATAATGGGTTATATAGCACTAAACCCACTGAACGATTTCATGGGCCACTGAACTAATAATGGGTTATATAGCACTAAACCCACTGAACGATTTCCGCCTTCCTTTCACAGCCCGCCTCTGCTCCAAAACCAGCAAACAGCAATTGCCTTTTGCGGGCCCCTCTTACTTACGGTATGGAAACTACCATAGTATGTTGGGGATATGTTTAGGGAATAATGGAAAAGCAACTGGAAACTAAACCCTAAATCCCTGTGTTCCCTAAACCCTAATCCTAGGAAGCCTGAGGCCAAGGGTAGGCAGGACACCCCCTGGCGGAGCTGAAAGTGGTAGATGCTGCCTGGGCTTGTTTGCTTCAAGAGGGTGGCTGTAGTGGAGTTTAAGGTTTAGGGATTAGGGTTTGGGGTTTAAGGTCTAGGGTTTGGGGTTTAAGGTTTAGCTACTAGAGCATATACGATTCTGCAGGGATAGTGAAAAAGAAAATTACAACTACCCTAGTATTTCGAACCTCTGAACAGATGATTCGGTCCCATGTACAGCACAAAGATATTGGGTGTCTTGGTAGAACCCTAAACTCTGAAGCCTATTGCTCTCAAAAAGCCAGTGCCCACTTAATTTGGAGACAGGCCAAGCGTTGAAGGCCTCACATGAGCTATAGTCTTAACTCGTAGCATTTCCCTTAATAATTGACCCTGATATCCCCATTAATAAGCCATATTAACTCCCCTATATAACCCCCTATATATCTGGCCTTTCAGGAGTTTAGACTACAGCTCACATGTGCGGCTAGGGGTTCGTGCCAGATCTCCTGTTCGCTTGATGGTACCAAGCTGCAGTGTTTGAAATCTGGTTTAGGGATTTGGGCTTAGGGTTTAGGGTTGAAATCTTGTTCTTAGCTCCGCAACGCATGGGCCGGCGAGATCCAACGCTGACGACATGCGCCTACACATCCGCAAGCAATGCAAGCCCACCAAATCATAGAGTGACCCTGGCAAGCAAGCTTCCCAGGTACAGTCTGCTCCAAGTTGGCTGTTTCGTCAATGTTGGGGAAATATCTGATGATAAGGTTGAGCTGCTCGCTGTGAAAGGAGGAGGCCAGGCAGAGACGTTCAATCCCGATCGCCCTTCACATCCCTATCAGGAAGTGTCTCGAAACAATGGTCACCTCGCAGGTCCTACTAATGGAGACACTACTTTTTTAGAAGTTCCTCAGGAAGCAACTGGCAACCCTAGGTTTGAGAACGGCGCACCACTGCCTTGCAAAATAATGCGTTCAGAAAGTTTCCGAAACGCTCCTTCAATGCCAATGACCATGAGAAACAAGGCGTAGCGAATTGCAATAGGCATTCCAAAAACAGCGTGCAACGCGCATGCCGTGCAAACGTCGAGACATGTTTGCTGTCAACCCTGCATCCGCACACTTCTTGTGCAACCTTTTCAGCCAGCACATGTGTGGCGCGCAAGTCGCGAGCTGAAAATACGAGCCCTGCAATTCAAACACCCAATATCCAATCATGAAAAACCCGAGACAGGGAGGTTGGCACCCGAAACCTGAACGCTTCATAGCATCCTGAGCTACAAACAACAAGTAATCAGAAAGCCGCGCGGTGACACGGTTTTCAGGCAGAACCACGACAGAAGCCACTTCACAAATGATAATAATGACCTACTGTTACCATAGCATTAATAAAGGGGGTGACAATAGCGTTTTGTTGCTGGGTCGGAAAAATCCCGGACATTCAAATTTGCTTTCTAACAAGTTTGGAGCCCGACAAGGTCTACTTAAGGTCCATCGGCAATAATAAAGGGGGAGCTGCACTACCTAGTCCTACCGCCACCCCACTCATTTATTATTGAGACCCCCCCCCTTCAATAAGCCCAAATCGCAAAACAAGTTCTGGAGTGTGTATTATTGTCATGGTAACATTATCAAATATGCCCATGCTCTAGGTTCGCAGTCTTATGCAGCCACCCCCTTGTTTGAGTCTTCAAAGTCGATGTGATCTGCACACATCCCCTGTGTAATTCCGAGATAGCACCTACTCACACAGTAACATCCCGGTAGAAATCCTAGGAGATGCCAAAAAGAGATGGTAGTTTCCCAATACAGGGACTACAACTTAGATGCCAAAGTACTGCAATCCTTAGTATGGGAACCCCCAAAAGGGTAACACTAATTTTGGGAAGCCCCCATATGATACCAGATGCGTCCAGGTACAAAGGCAGCCCAGTGAGAGGCGCTTGCAGCTGGCTGCTTTGGGACAGCTGCGTCTGCTGCATGCCTGAATGTTTTTCAATAATATATAATAAGCAATATTATATATTTCCTAGATAATCTATTCCGTATATAATAGAAATCACTCTGCATTAGATTCCCCATGTAACATATTTCCTATATGATATAATCCTATTAAAGCCATCAGCTTGGCTGCTGTTGCTACACAATCTTAAGTTACTACAAGGAAACTCTGTAATTTGCCGTATACCCATAACATGGTAACTTAAGTTAAGTGCCATTGATATACAGGCGTCCTGAGGCCATTCTACCACTAAATTGAAAGCCCTTTACCACCATAGACGTGTAAGTGTTGATGATGCTGATGTTTGGTCATGCATGTGCCTCAAGGGAAAGTTTCTGGGCATCTTCTAAAACTTGGAGGGCCTCAACCTGGACTGCTTAACTGGTTGCTGTTAAGGAACTTAAACTAAGTTACTATAATGAGGAAACCCCATTCTTTACTATATCTACAGATATACATATGCATATACATAACATATCTATATACACATAATCTGGCAACTTAAGCCTAAACCCTATATACCCCAAATGCTCCTCATATTATGGTAACTTGAATTAAGCTCCTTAAGCGCAAGCTCAACTGTTCAAGGGGCGCGCCTTGCAGCGTCACCGAGGAGGATGACGAAGCATCCTGCGGTGCAATGGCTTCCTGGTGCTTAGTAAGGGAATTAGGGAATTCAAGCCATATAACATGTATATATGTGCATATATATATATACATACGCACATGCACACACACATACATACATGCATACGTACATACGTACGTACGTACATACGTACGTACGTACATACACACATACATACATAACATAACATAACATAACATAACATGACATTGCATTGCATTACATTACATTGCATTGCATTACATTACATTACATTACATACCATACATACATACATACATACATACATAACATAACATGACATAACATAACATTGCATTGCATTGCGTTACATTGCATTACATTACATTACATTACATACCATACATACATACATACATACATACATCCATCCATCCATCCATGCATGCATGCATGCATGCATGCATAACATAACATAACATAACATGACATTGCATTGCATTGCATTGCATTACATTACATACCATACATACATACATACATACATACATACATACATACATACATACACACCCGACAATAATGTAGCGGTTTCCATTTTCTTTGCCATTATCCCTATACAATCCCTATATAGTATTTTCCCAAATTTCCTACTAACCCCCAGAAAGATGGGGGAGACTGGGGTCCGCTCAAGAGGTTTCCCAATGGGTCATTGTTGCAAGATGTAAACTCATGAGCCTGACAAGTGTACGCGGCAGAGATCCAGCCTCTGGTTTCAAGCTTAAGGCTGCTGATTTCAGGGTTTGCGGCTTCTAGGCTTCATTTTGGCATTCTTGCAGGAACAGATCTGAGTGGTTTTGGGCTGCTGCGTCCGAAGATTTTGACGACGCCTGTGTGTGAGCTTGCAGATGATCTATTTTTGCATACATGGAAGGTTTCCCTAAATTAGAGGTACCATTATGGGGGTCCTTATACTAAGGATTGCAGTATTTGGGGGTCTATACGCGGGTCCCCCTACTGTAGGAAACTACCACGTAGCATGAGTGTGCTTTCGGGTCAAGGTTCGAGAGTGTACAGCCGACAGAGACAGAGCTTTGCATTGAAAAGCCCTTCCGGATAATGGGAAAGAAAATGGAAACTACCTTCATGGGTGATATAGGGATTACAGGGGTGATATTGGGGTTACATGGGGATAATGGAGAAGAAAATGGAAACTACCATAATATAGTAGGGTATATATAATGGTTATACTGGGATAATATGCCAGGCTTACAGCTTGCTGTGGCAGCTCATGCCCTGAGTCTACCAACGAATCTGAAGAAAGAACATTTCCTGTCCTTGTGTACGCCTGAAAGGCTGTAAACTTGGAGCAAGCAACATTTGACTTCCCCTGCAGACCGTCAGATCCATCTATGATTGAACAGTATGCGGCATGGCGTCCTGGCGCGGTTGGTACTGCTCTGCCGCATTTCGCAAATGCCTTGATGCTGCAACGCTAGACAGGCTGAAGGTAAGCTGGGCGCGCAGGTTCCTCAATATGGCCCCTGCTACTGGACTTCAGGCTCTGGCAGCAGATGCCATAGACAAACCTCTAGGAAGTTGAGGTAAAGCCCAAAGAATTCGTGGATCCGGACATGCCTGCACAGCTCCACCTGAGGCACGTTGCCGAAGCTTGTGCAGAATCGTTGCACAATAAAAAAAAACGCACCCCACCAAGGCTTTTATTCTCCATCGCCTCCATTTCAACCTGACGGGCGTCTCTATTGCGACCCGACAGAAGAATCCTGAAGCCCGCGCCCTTCCTGACGGGACAAGAACAGTAGATGACTTGAAGTCTGCGGCTAGACCCCTGGAGCTTCATCTGAGGAAAAACAGGGGATATCCTCAAACCTCCCCCAAAATTCTGGGGAAATGGCAGTTTTTAATTAAGCTACTCAAACCTGCACCCTTTCAACACTGCAATACTTGCAGCAGGGAACTAAGAAAGGGTTCTAACTTTGGAAGATTCTCCGCCCGCAGCCGAGTGCGGGGAGTTTGAGCGGGCTCGTGTCCCTAATCATTGAACAGCTTAAGCACGCAAAGCCGCAAGACCACCTAAGCCACCTTTCCTAAACCCTAAGCCCTAAACCCCAAACCCTAAACCCGAAACCCTATTGCAATGCCGTGTGGCTGAGGGAGGATGCTAAGCGACTCTCGCGATGGCTCCTGGCAGATCCAGAATGCTCTTTAGTCTTTGGCAGGCCGTTTGGTAGCTTCCCTAAACAGGGGGACCCCAATATAGACTCAAGATACCGTAGTCCCTATGATAGGGACACCCAAAGAAGCATCCCTGATCTTGGGAAACCCCTCATTTCGTGTTTGGGGTGAGGGTTTAGGGATCATCTTGGCGCCCCAAAAGCCCAAACGCTTGAACATCCTGGAACAAAAGGTCATCGAAGGGCCATTCGGGCTTTGGGAACAGTAGATTAGGCGCTTGAAGGCCAAAGAGGCACCGTTCAGGGTGATACTTGGTAGTTTCCCAAAATAGGGGCCCGCAATATAGACCCCCAAAATACTATAATCCTTAATATGGCCACCCCCAAGATGGTACAGTAGCCCCTAATTTTAGGAAACCCCCACTTCTAAGAACCAAAGAATTTCGGGGAGTGCGAGGTCACCAGCAGGGCATCCCCAAGGTGAAGATCATTAAGATCCTCCCAAAACTGTTTGCCATGCAGACTATATAGGGTTTAGGGTTTAGGATTTTTAGGGTTTAGGGAGCCTGTAAGGTTTAGGCTTTATGTGGGATGCAAATAAACATGACCCTGTCGTCTCTCTCGAGCTTTCAACGACAGGCGAAACACGGCAAGTCACACGTTTCAGCTGCAGAAACTCCCTCTGCGGCCAAGCGCTGGAACCTCTTCATCCTAAACTTGCCTGAAAATCCAGCCCACTGTTTGCTCCAAACGAATTAGGCCTGAATGCTCAGGCCCGAATCCCACAACTTCTATGTTGAACATGGCCAGCATGGCCTGAGACTGCTTTTTCTGCGACCAGTAGAGTTCCATCACCTGCTGGAGCTGCACTTGTTGTGCCGTTTGATCTTGAACATGTACCTGTTCTTGTTTCTACTGCGGTATCACTGCCGGAGAGGTGATCACAGTACCTAGCCCCGCTTTCCTTCTGATTGGAGGAAGACGGATTGAGAATGCTGCTGCGTGGATTTCTGTGCCCCTAACAGAGCACACATTTTCTACAGAATCTGATGTGGGAGAGAATTCTTTTTCCTGATCCTGCAGCTTCCCTGCTCAGTTGAGGGTCCATGCATGACATTATGTGCTCCGTTTCCTACCGCCCGGACCTCAAGCTCTATTCATATTGCTCTTATTTCTGTATGATTACCACTAGTACATAGTACTACTACTATTATTCTCAAGTACTATTCATACTATTATTGATTCTAAGGGAAGGCCTGATCCAGCAGCTCCCCGTCGAGCACGAGGCCGGCAGCCTTTTGGTTAGCTTTCCCTCAACTACGGCTTAGGGTTTAGGATTTAAGGTTTAAAAATTTAGGGTTTAGGGAAACCCTAAACCCTAACCCTAAAAGTTTAGGGTTTCACTTGTCAAGTGGGGAACTGTACGAGCTTCGATTTCCAAATTGTATGGGGTGCTATGGCTTACCAGATTACCCCATAAGACTTGTATGGACCTGCTTTCATATTCATGTTGTGCTCCTGTTGCAGGAGGCTCCTGAGTATCAAATTCTACAAGAAGGGGCCTCGAGCTACATTTCGGCAACGTTTGGTCCATGCCTTCGGGATGCACTTCCCATTGCTCTACCCTTGCGTTTTCCGGAGCTCGATGGAGCTTCCGTCAGGCTTTTTGGATGAGAGTCCAGCTTCCATGAACGGTCCCCAAGCCAAGACATTGGAACAGTGGACCCCATAAGCCTTGAACAGGCACACTTGAACCCTGGCTTCTTCCAGGAACTCTCACACGAACATACCAATCCATCCTGTAGCACACTGTATCCTCGCACCCCCTGCCTCCATGCGCACGAGGAAATCGCTGCAGGAAGGTAGGTCTACCACCTCACTTCCCCAGCTTGTGGGTGTAGCGTTTTTCGCTCTACTGTTTTCAGGTCCAGCGCGCTGTTGCAGGAATGCAAGCAGTGGCCGAATTGCGCAATATCTTGCAACAGCAACGTTTGCATCCCATCCTTGCAAAACCACGCAGCACAAAAAGGTGCCCTTTCCTAAACTCGGCACAAATCCATGCAAGAACCTAATATGTTGGGGATAATTGGGGAAACTACTATATAGTACATCGGGGCTATATTGTAGCGGGCCTTGCGCATTCACTTGTCGTGCTTCCTGTACTCAGACCGTAAGATTAGCCTTCTTCTATACTTTGAAGGCTTCAACGCGACGAAGGCCTGACTTGTGGTCAGGCCAGGAAAAAAGAATGGCCTCGCGATTGACATGCCACAACCCAAGGAAGGCTATTGATTGGGGACAACAGCATTCCCGAGTCAGAAAGAACCCGCGTGAAGCTCAAGGTCACACGAATTTGAAGTCCCATACGTGCTTTCGCCTACCTGGAAGTGCAGACTCACAGACCTTGGAAAGAAGTCTCTTGTCCTTCTCCCGCGTGGCTGAGGGCCCCGACTCCTTGCTGCTTAGTAGGGAATGGAAGAATGGATCATAACTGTCCCTGGCGATTTTTGGGATTCTAAACCCTAAACCCTACTATACCTAGTGGGGAGTATAATCCCTATACTATTATATAAATTTCCCTCATTCCCCACTAAGAACCAGAAAGTACAGGGATTCATTCCCCATACCGCTCTTTCTACCAAGGCTCCGCGAATCCCCAACCCGAAACCCTGAAAACACCTCCGCATCCCTAAACCCTTAAGCCCTAAACCCTAAACCCTAAAACCCTGAACCCCAAACCAAAAACCGCTAAACCCTAAACCCCTAAGCCCCAAACCCTAAACCCTTATTAGCTCCTTGCGTCTGAGATCTGCTGGGCTACTGACCTTGATGCAGGCCCGCACCATGAGGCTATAGGTCTCAGACAGGATCTCCACCTTTTTAGCGAACTTAAAATGTTTCTAGCTCCTAGGTCTCAAACAGAATCTTCACCTTATTTGGCCCAACTACGGGGAGGGAGCTTCTAATGGGCGGGAGTTTGTATGAGTAAAATAGATGGAAAAATACAAATATGCTTGTATATACACGGGTCCATAGTGGCAACTCCCCTCCCATCTTTGCCTTAGAGCTTAGGCTAGAGCCGTGTTCTTGGGATTTGAATGAACCTGAAACGTTTGGCCAGAGAAGGAATGAATGTCTTGTCCCAAGCCATTACTATTATTACTACTATTCTTATTGCTATTTTGATTACTAGTACTACTATTGTTATTATTACTATTACTATTCTTACTATTCGTCTTACAATCTTACACCAAGTCTGGATTTGGGGAGCCAGCCTGTGCTTTCAGTGCGAGCTCCAAAGCGCGTTTGAACATAGGGATCTACGCCGCTGCCCCAAGGTAGTTGTTCATATTGGGATAACGGAAAAGAAAATGGAAACTACAGGGATTACATAGTATTATATAGGGGTTATACAGGATATATATTGGGGTTATATTGGGATAACGGAAGACTTGCCACCAAAACACTCTTCCGCTGGACCCCATTACGGTTACTAGCCACAAGTCCTCGTCGCCCGCCGGTGAGATCCTGGCCTAACCTCACCCCAAACCCCAAACCCCAAAACCTAAACCCGAAATCCTAAACCCTATAGTCCCCCCTTAAGTAGATAGAATATGGGGTATATGGGGATCTTATTATAATATACCCAAAACTATATTCTATCTACTTAAGGGGATTATAAAGCATGGTCAGAGGTGGGATGCAAGGTAGGGCCTTGTTCGTGAAGACTAGCCTGGCTTACTGCTGTTGTCTTCATGCAAACCAACGCAAGCCCCATGACAATGGCTTAAGGACACAGGTTTAGGGTTTAGGGTTTAAGGTTTAGGGTTTAGGTACGCAATCCACATTTCCTGGCCTTTGGTTAGCTAGGAATGAAAGAATGGATCCTTATAGCAATCCCTATATAACCCATTGTAGTAGTTTCCATTCTCTTTTCCATTCTAACCCTAAACCCTAAACCCATTATGCTAGTTTCCATGTTCTTTTCCGTTATAACCCTAAACCCTAAACCCATCATGGTAGTTTCCATTTTCTTTCCCATTCCTTCAGTTCCAGCTAACCAAACGCCAGTCATGGATGTCATCCCCCTATACGGAATACTCCCCTATAAAATGCCCTATATAATTCCCTACCCTAAACCCTAAACCCTAAATCCTAAACCCTTAAACCCTAAACCCTAAACCCCTAACCCTTAAACCCTAAAACCCTAAACCCTAATTAGGGACTCCATTCCCAGCGAACGAAAGGCCAGGTTTCTTGGGCCGCTACTGAGGCTGCCGTGAGCTGTTCAGAGAGGCTGCGGGCTACGCTTCCCAGCACCGGGTTCGGCCTTAGGCTGGGTTTAGGGTCTTAGGGTTTAGGGTCTTAGGGTTTAGGGCTTTAGGGGGTTAGGGCTTCAGAGGATTTAGGGTTGAGGGTTTTAGGGGTTTAGAGTTTTATGCAAGCTGTCTGCAGACCATCCAAGCGAGAAGCACGCTAAGATGCCTAGGGCACACTCACGTAGCAAAAGGTTAATTACAAACTCAGGCATTGCGCCGTCTGCGCTTTGCCTTCACCAGCCTGTTGTACTCATTCCAAACCATAAGAGGGCTGCGCAATGGAACTGGGCAGTTTTAGGGGTTCAGGGGTTTAGGGTTTTGGGGGTTCAGGGTTTAGGGCCAGGGGGCCATGTCATATTGAAGCCTCTTCTTGTATGGGGGCATACGCAACGCGAAAAACAAGCTTAGCAACGGCGGTCCTGACGCGCAGATTGATGAGAAGCACTTTGAAAGGTCGTTGCAAACACAAACCTGAAGAACCTTCACAGATCCTATGCGATGCAGCCCAATGCAGACCCTACCAAACCTCCCGAGCTACTTCAATACTCGGGGCACCCTTTGCATGCGCGAAGGCAGGGCCCAGACCCTCTGGCTTCCATCTCTAAAGCGCCGTGAAGGACCATTTGGGCCTCCCAGGTGGTTTTAGTGGCAGCACAGGACAGAACTGTCAGAACTGGAGCTGCGCGGATTATTTAGGGATGACCAGGGGTTAGTAGGGAGGGAGTAGTTTATAGGGTTTATTTAGGGACTATGTTCCCCTGTTCCCTACAGGTAAGTTTGTGGGGCATGGGGTTTGCCGCTCTGACAGCATTGCAGGCTCAAACGGGCTTAGGATGAAAGAAAGGTAATGGGCTGCTGAGCCCTTTACCTAAACCCTAAACCCTAAACCCCAAACCCTAAGCCCCAAACCACCACGGTCAAAAGTTCAGGTCCAGGCTTGCTAAGGCTTCTGTCTTCTGCAGGGTGGCTGGTGGGGTTCTTGAATTACAGCACCATTTGCTACCTTACCTTGCTAAATGATTCCCACGGTCGAAGTAAATGGTCAGATTCCAGCATTCGGGCTTTAGGGAGCTTGATACACTCAGCTTGAAGGCGGTAAGAGCTTCAGTAGTAGAATGAAAACAATGATGCAATCTGAAAGTCTAACTGTCGGAGGGCCCGGGCTTCAATCAGAGAAAACCAGAAATCAACCTTGGCTAGTCCTGCTTGCATTCGTAAACTACCTGTCGCACGCTCCAGACATTGTACCCGCAACAAGTTTCCAAAAATTCTCATGGGCTTGCCATTGGGGTTTGTTTTACGCAGATACTACTTGAAGCTTAGAAGCGGATTGCTACTTACTTTTGAGCTTCTAGAGACCCACCCATGCTCTCTCATGATGAATACAAGCCCTAAACTTCTCGGCACTGAAGGTGCGCCCAGGGCCTCTCTATTTGCTTGCAGGACGTCCTTCCCGGACAGTTCAGTTGCCTGGCCAGCCGGCAGCGCATCCCAACACCCTTTTCAAGAGTTGAGGGCTTTGTCAGCTCAAGGAGATCCCTTTATTTGCCACCCTGCTACATGGTAGTTTCCCAAAATTAGGGAACCCCAATATAGACCCCAATATACTCTAGACTCTAGTCCTTATTATAGGGATCCCCAAAAAGGTACCCCTAATTCTGGGAAACCCCCACATGCCAACGCAAACAGGAACGGGACGTTGGGAGGAGACGCTCGTCATTAGTCCAGAGCCTCTCTCAGCTAGTGGGGAACCAACCATCCTTGTGCAGGCGTAGAATCAAAGCCTAAACAAGTCGTCATGATGAGTACCTAGCAGCCTGCCCCCGACCTGAGCCCGAAACTTGAAACACAGCGGCTTGTGAAGATTCATGGGACTGTTGTAGCAAGGCAAGAGCGGGATCTCTACAGAAACTTTGACTTTTCTATTGCAAAACCCACGATGCAAATCACATCTCACGGAAGCAGGGGGAATGGTTCTCGAGGACGTCAGGTAGAAAACCCACGTAGTGTCTACCTGCAGCCAGAAACCTTACACTGAGGAGCTTGAATCATGACGCTTGAAACAAGAGAGCTTGAGAGGCCTTGCTATGTGATTGTCATAGCTGGCTTTAGAAAACCCATGACCTAGTGCTTCACTTGGCTTCGTTCTTTCTAATAATGCAAGCAGCAAGCAAGGGAAGGAACCCTTTGAACTCACAAAGCAAATCTGACCTAGCCCAACTTGTACTAGAACCCTTGCGGCCCATGCAACGTTATTCAATGTCTGGGACATGCATTGGTGACAGCTTCCCACCCCTGTCCTCCTGCTTTGCTTTCCGCAGCGGCGGAGGAGGAGGATCTCCTAAAACAAGGGCTCGCTTTCAGGCATTCTGCTTCTAAAGCAGGGCTGTATAATAAGCCCTAGACCTTTTCTTCATACCAAATTTTCAGGAGGGTGTTATTATACAACCCCTTTTGAGTTTCTGGCTTAGTGGGGTTAAGGCTTGGCAGATGGTGGCCAGGCACGATTCTGTCAACCAGACGTCTGAATTGTGGCCTAATCACTGATTGCCGGCGTGCGCTATGGCAGACACGTGAACATGGGGTGACGGCGAGGAAGCAAATCCTGTTGCAAAGATCTGACTTAAGCAAACCTGCTGAACAAATCTGAGTAGCCTAAGCTTAGAGACTCAGACTCACAAACGCCCCATCCTTCGGGAAGGAAGACGCGCTGAGGTAGTCTTCGGTTGAAAGCCACGAAGTTGACGAGGCTCTCAAAGTGCCTTTGCAAGCGGCAGCCCTGATGGAAGCAGACACCGAAACTTGCTGATCGATCCCTATGTCATCTATATGCCCCCCCAAAAAGGACTACCTTATACGACCCTTTATTCCAACCCTCGTATACCCACCACACAACCAGGTAGCCACCTGCTTCTATACCCCCACCCCAGTACACCCAATTAGGCCGGCACATCCGCCTAAGAGCACCTCTGTCTTCCTCCGCATCCTGGCACCGCTGATATGTCATATAAAAATAATAAGAAGAATGATCATAGTAATACTGCTAGTAACACTAAGAACAACCACTATGATCTAGTACTAATAGAAAGAACAACTACTATAACCATGCTTTTAGGAGAATTTTCAGAAATGCCTGGGCTTGAACAAATTCCCATGTTGATGAGGGGGGGTTGAGGGGTTCAGAAATCATGGTCTGAAATTTGAGGTGTAGGATTTAGGTATTCAGGTGTCTGGATGAAGGAGGTCTCTGCACTTGCTTTGCTAACTATGAGAGGTCGAGTATTATCGAGTGTTTGGGTGCCTGGTGGAGACGGATTTGAACAACCTAGCAGGTCGAGCATAAGACGAAGAATAGTGACCGCCGCATTATGGCTGGAGGACATCACACCACAAAGAAGTCGTGGAACATGCTAATACAAAACTCAAACTCCAACGGCCAAATTCACATCAGAAAGCTCAACAGCAGAGGATGGCTTGCTGGAATCCCACTTGATCTAACACATCCTGATGCGCGCGCTATACCAGTCTGATCCTTGTTGTCTACCAAGTTAACTACCACGCCGATTCCAAGAACCCCACAAGCCATTGCAAAGATACTCGCACTGGTGCACAGACAGACATACAATACATCCCAATTCGATCTCCGCTTCCCTACCTTTTCAACTCACTTCCACCTTATGAACCATCAGGCCAGCAATATCACTCAGCAAGTTTGTAGCTAAGACATCTGAAGTTTCAACCACATTCGCGAACCCACCTCCCTCACAGAGTACCACAAAGTAGCTTTCTGCTGGACGCAGGCCGCAGCGTTCCGTTTCGAAGTCGGTACTGTGGGGCTGCTGCATTCAAACACAAACCAACGACTCTGAAATCCGAAGCTTTCTCAACTGCACAGCCTGAAGGGCTAAACATCCTGAATTCTCAGGTTGAGCTCTGAAAGTAGCCTCCCGCACCCCGATACTTGAGATAAACGACCAGTAAGAAGCTGTAGCTTGCCCGCACCTTATCAGCCGAAGGCTTCCCTGAGGATTGTTCTTGCGTCTTGAAAAGCCTTGGAGCGCTGCACTGAAAGTTGCTCTGCCCTTGGTAACAGGATGATACTGTCGATGGAGGAAATCTTGCACCACCTTAAGTCCCTAAGGTCCTGGGAATTACAGTAGTTTAGGGCTCCTAGGTGGTGCAAGATTTCATCCATCAACAGTAGATCCCAGGCGGAGTTTGAAGACATTGGTGGCGGGCAACATAGCGTTACGGAGCTGAATAGGTTCTGCTTGAAGAAGCCGCTCATCTTTCTCAAGAAAACAGGTTGGCTGCAGAGATGCAGCTGCTATTCTGGTTTAAGGTGTTCTGGCTTGAGTCTGCAGCTGGTCAGACGCGCAAGATGCTTGTCCATTTCTACCCTCTAAGAAGGCGTTTAGTAACCCCTTTTCCTTCAGCCTCTTGTGTCTTTCGCCTGCTCGACCCTGAGCTTTCTGCAGCACTGCCAATCCTGCAAAAGTGAATAGCCCACAAAAACATCGTACATCCTTGTGCTGTCCCTGCGCTGGGCACTGTAAATCTTCACAGATTGAATCCAATGTTCTGTGCTGATCCAAACAGCTTGTGGCATGACTGTTCTGCTCCTGTAGTTCAGCAGCAGGAGCTTTGCAAATGCCAGCCTAGTAGTGACGCCTTAGGAACCTTAAAGCCTCGTGCCCACAAGCAAATAGGCACGACCTGATTTTCACGAACACTCAACAGTGTTCCCAAGCAAAATGTCAGCTTTGCTCAGAATCTAAAGGCAATCCTCTCGAGCTTTTACCTGGTCGCGCGAATCAATGCTTCTCAGGACCCCTATACAGGACTTCCTCCAGGGCCACTTCTCATGCCTCTTGCATAAGGCTTGGCACACGGAGCTGGAAGCTAAAGTCCGGAACTGAGTCCTGTAGCTTACTTAGGTGTGTGCCAAATGGTATGCTGCTCCTTGGGGACATTTCAGGGTGTTCTGGCACGTACCCTCATCTCTGCAAGACGATGGTACATGGATCTCCCAGCTAAGTTTTGGCGGAAGATCGCATGTCAAGAGTGTGCACCCGGTATCAGCAGGATATTAATGCCTAAGGGAAATTACGATTCCGGCAAAACACTTTTACTGCTAGCCTCTACACTTATGCTTGAGCATCATGATAAGAAAGCGCAGCACGCTGTCAGAGCCCAATTGCCCTGCTAAATAGAAAGTCCTAACCTTTAAGCATGCCTTCTCTCTGTCTAAGATTAGCCATGTTCAAGGCCATGTCAGCAGCCAAGTGCGGCATCTTCTAGTGGGTCAGAAATCTGATGTTCTGCGGAGAGATGCGCATAATGGTCCCATTTCCAGCTGAAAGCTGTTCCGTCTTGGGGTGTAGCTTCGGGACATCATGATGTTAGCCTTAACAAACCCTAAACCCTAAACCCTAAACCCTCCAAGTTCAACTACCGGATGCTCAGACCCGCATGATCCTGCGCTTAAAGCCGGATGGTGGTTTGAAGGGGAGCCGCAATCTAGACCCCAAATGCTATGATTCTTATTTAGTAACGCCCAAAAAGGTACT
This sequence comes from Symbiodinium pilosum, assembly GCA_905231905.1. Taxonomy (NCBI): domain Eukaryota; class Dinophyceae; order Suessiales; family Symbiodiniaceae; genus Symbiodinium; species Symbiodinium pilosum. The sequence continues at coordinate 75,659 of CAJNIZ010016347.1, forward strand.
CCTAATTTTGGGACCTCCACCTATCAAACATTCCTTCAATTCCCGGTTACCCGGGGCTGAAGCATGCAACCTGTAGGCCTGCAGACACCAGGTACGGACATTAGAGTAGTGTTTTTTTTGGTGGTTGAACCTAGTAAGATTATTATTCCTTACATAAAATACTATACCCCAAAAGGAGGATATAAGCTTACTCTCTACTGGGTACCATAGTATCCCCAAATAAAATACTACTCTCAATTAGGGGTTTTGGGTTTGGGGTTAGCAGCACCTGCAAGGATACCGTCATGTTGCTGCAAATTGCTTTGATATGAACTGTTGATTCAACCTTAACTTTAACCCATAAACCCTAAAACCCTAAACCCGTATCCCTAAACCCTAAAACCCTTAACCCTAAAACCCATAAACCCTAAGACCCTAAGACCCTAAACCCTAAAACCCTAAAACCCTAAAACCCTAAACCCGTATCCCTAAACCCTAAAGCAGGACCGGCCCTGAAACCAGACATGGGATGGCTAATGTAGCTCTCATCTGAAGTATCAATGAAACACTTTAGGGTTTAGGGTTTAGGGTTTAGGAGTTTTCAGAGGTTCTTGGGCTTCAGAAGAAGATAGAATGACTACCGCTACCGACTTCAAAGCCTATTCCGATTCCGAGCATACCATATTCCTTGATTTGTGCAACTGCTTGGGGTTGTTCCTTGGGCAAATCTTTCTCGGGGAAGGGTCTGGCGTTGGCTTTGGTATCCTTGCACATGATGCCTGCATTCAGATGGGAATGCTAGTGAAGAAGATGCCCTTGATGGCGCAGAGAAGAACCTCAGTGACAACAATGCTTGGCACGTTTGGAATTTGCAATTCTGTGTAAAAGACATTGGCATCACATCTGTGTTTGGTGGAATCTCTGGAAAGCGATCCTTTGTCAATCCCGAACAACCCCATTGGTGGGGCGCCAGTTGATAGAACTGTGTCACAGACTACTCAACCATGCAGAGTAACAGAGGTCACGATACAGAAGGGAATGTGTTGCTGGCCAGCGTCAAACACAACCTTGTGGTACCAACTTGCTAAATACAAGAAAATGCAGTCCACATATATCAGGCAGGACAGCCCGGAACCCGGAAATGAGCGCTCACACGTTCCCTGAACCATGTCTTCACTGTGAAATTGAACCTGAAGATCTGCATGGTGCAGCCGTCTGAGCAAGGAGCTAAACCCTCCGTCCACTTCTCACCGATCATGGAAGGCATGAAGCCAGCACCGCGCGCACTCAGTGAGTCCATGTAAAGAAGCCTCAAATGGGATTTCCCAAAATGAGGGGTATCGCATTGGGGGTCCCCATAATAAGGATCATACTATCTTGGGTCTATGTTGGGCTCCCCCGATTTATGGAAACTACCAAATGAGAGTGCTGGGGATGCTAGGTCAGGTGTCCCCGGGTTGGAGTTGCTGTGGTTGGGTTTTAGGGTTTGGATTTAGGGATGAGGGCTTAGGGTCTAGGGTTTAGGGGATAGGGTTAGGGTTTGGGGTTGTTCTGTTGTTTCAAGTTACCGACTTGAAGTTGCAGGCTTCGGCTTCAGCTTCAAGCTGTGGGCAAGACCTGCGATGCTCATTCTGAGCTTCAACCACAAAGGAAAAATAAAGTAGGGATTATATAGGGGTCTACTCTATTATAGGGTTATATAGGGATTATACAGGTACCCTCTGGCCGAAATCTGAGCCCGATCGTCCCCCTCATGAACCGCCGGGGCACGCAAATTTGATGCGGCCGTACGCCGAGAGCAGCAGCGGCAACAACACCACTGGCCCGAAGACGCTGGATGCCAGAAGGATGCACATCACGTACATTGGCAAAGACTCCTTAGTGGGGTGTGGAGGCAGCATCAATTCATCAATTCAGTAGAGGGACATGCTTACTGCATATTACAAATTTGTGAGTGAAATTTGGTTACGTAGAAAGGTGTCAAGAACTCTGAAGCATGTAAGCTTGATGTGCAGGAGTTGAACTTTGGTATGAGATGAGACGTCACTATGACTTGCTGATGCTGCAAAACAGGCCGCCACTGGTCTTTGCTAGGGTTGCTACCAGTAGTAAGCCACTGGTGTTTTGCTTGGCAAAACTATTGGTGTTCCCAGCAGCAGCAGCAGCAGCAGCAGCAGCAGCACCATGGTGGCGATGTTTGTTGGAGGAAGGCGGCCGGCGGCGGTGGCAGCGGTGGGGGTGGGAGTGGCAGTGGCAGTGGCGGCGGTACTGCTGGTGGTGCCGTGGCGGTGCCGGTGGCGGAGGTGGTGGAGGTGGAGGAGGTGGTGGAGGCGGTGCTGGTGCTGGTATCAAACCCTGTAGAACTTGCTCAGCCAAGTAGCATCGGTGTTGTATATCGCTCGCTGTGCCCGGTTGAACCGTCCGACCAGACCTTCAGGAGCACCGTTCTAAAGGTTGGCGACTTGGAGGTGAGGAATACATGGGGCTTGGCGGAGGTCTAAGGTCCGACGCCAAGAGGTCAGAAGCGGGTTTTGTTGTCTGATGCACCCACTTTGGGAATGTCAGAGCGAACCTTCGCATCCTCCAGGCAGTGTGAGACTGTCCATGGTGGGCAAACAGATCTCTTGATAATTCCTGGCGGGTCTCGAGGAGTCCTGACCTGTCCTCCTGATGCGACAGAACTGCTGCGACCCGGGCAATAGTAGTTTCCATTTTGTTTTCCATTATCCCCATATTAACCCCAATATAACCATAATATAACCCCAATATGCCCCATGAATTGTAAACTTGGTTCTTCCGAGAAGAACTTGTGCACACGTCTGGGGAGTTCCTCTGAGCTGCAGTGCTTACACCTCGGTGGCTGAGCAAGCCTCCACAATAACCCCAATATAACCCCTATATATTATAGTAGTTTCCATTTTCTTTTCCATTATCCCAATATACTCAATATCCCATTAAGAAAGACGCCATTAATCAGCAGCAGCTCTTGTCAAGGGGCGATTAAAAAAAAAAAGAAACATGATGCCCTCCGCCTCTTACTATCCTTCAGAATGTCCCACGTGCACGGCTGGGCCAATACTGAAGCCAAGGGACAATGATACCACAACACCCTTCACTGCAGCATCGAGTACAGCAAGCCAACCCAATCCATGAAATCGCAAGAAATCAAGAATAACCGGTTTACAACCTTCCCCCCAGCGTAAGAAGGCTGCAGCAAGCTCGCGCCTGTGTTCACCATCATGATGTAAGGTGCGTCCTCAAGGGGTGGCTCTTCCCATGAAAGGAGATTCAGCCGAATTAGAACAAAGACACTTGATCTGGTAGGTGGCCAACCGACCGTCTCTTACGTGCTTGACATCAGCACGGGTGTGTGGTCACTAACATGACTCAGGAACCAGCATTCATTTGCCAGGATGGTGGCCGGTGCTGCAACTGAGCCCGTAGCTTTGGTTTGAGGGCTGCCTTTGATGCTACCTGTCGAGTACTCATGAGAGTTTCTGCCTGACCGCTCTTGCGCGAAGCCCAAATTGCCATCAGACCTGCGTGAGGTACTCAACTCCACATGGAAACATGTCCAGCATCCCTTCTTTAGGTCCTTCAAAGACCCAGAGCTCGCCATGATTCTGTAGACATGCTGATCTGGCCGATTTACGCGTGCAGGCGCGCGAGCCTGTCTGGGCTGAGTAGTTGGGGGTGTAGAGCTTGGCAGCTAAGGCTGGGTAAGGCCCACTCTGTTCCTGTGATGCTGGGAGAGAAGGCTTCGGACTATGTCGTAATACTCACACAAGTCTTGCTTGGAAGCTACTCGCTACCCTGCATTCCCAGCGCGGTTTTGCGTTTCATGTTGAGTCTTCGAAGGATGTGGAATCTTGCAACTGGCTGCAAACTCCAGCGGGTGACGCTACCCTTGTTTTCCATAAGCCATTAGCCGAGGCCTAGACCTTGAGCCGCACTCGCTGCATCACAAGCTCTACGCAATTTTCATCTCCTAGTACGAATAAGGGGATTTTGGTAAGCCAACCCCCAAAAATTAGGAGTCTTTAATAATAATCACACGATAGCCATAGGGCCATAGGGCTAAATTGGGGGGTCGGGGTTACCAAAATCCTTGTATCAAATTATCTCCCTGAGTTTCGCAGGTCGGCTGTGCGCAAGTGAAAAAATGTGCTCTGATGCCCAAAGCTGCCCCAAGCCTTAGATCCTCAGCCCGAAACGTCTCAGAAATCTACAGCAAGCGATGAAAACATCCTTGGCAGCCCCTAAATAAGCACAAGTTCTAGTCAATTTTCCTTTTCCTTGCCATCTGATTTCTCTTTTTTGGGGGCAATACCCCTTAACCACAGAACCCAAACCCGAAATAGTAGTTTCCATTTCACATCCCAAAAGTAATTTCCATTTTCTTGCTGATTATACCCAATAATGTATCCCTATTATATCCCTATCCCCATCTCTCCTATAATCCCTATATAGTGCCATAGAAACTCCCTAAACGGTAAATAGGAGTGTCCTTCCCTTTTCTCTTCCAATATGCCCAAAAAATGCAACTATTATCCCCTGACGAAATCAGCGCCAGGGCTCGCCATTTGCCAGGAGGTTGAGGAAAGTCCGCATCAACCCAACCATCCACACAGCGAGGAACCTAGGGTTTAGGGTTCAGATTGATGTCTGCACAGCTTTGATGGAGTGGTGCGACTTCTGATGGGTAAGTTTCTGTTGGCTGCATGCTTGGACAATGCCTGATTTCACTGCTCAACCTTTCCATCGGAATCCCTTGACCCATGTGTAGAGAGGAATGTCAAATCGATCCTGAGTAGCCCACAGCTATATGCAGTCCAGGAACACGTATCCAAGCTGATACTCGTAAATGAACTTGAACTTTGCATCGTACAAGTCCTGTGTTTTCCTACGCCCTAAATCTTAAACCCTAACCCCTATACCGCTTCTTTTTCTGGCGGTCTCTGTGGTGCCAACAGGTCGTTCACTCCGGGAATGCTCGTCACAAGCCTTCTGGGCTGTGGCCTACTGGTAAGGTATCAAGGGTTTAGGGTTTGGGGTTTAGTGGTTAGGGTTTAGGGTTTCAAGTCCTGCTGCCCCAGAAATCTCGCCGCAATGAGATAGGTGGGCCACGCCAAAATCCTTTGCTTCCACAGCTGTCTCATGAAATGCCACATTCCGGCTGACAGCATGCACCACACGCCTACCAAGCTGTTCTGAAGCAGGTCCCAGAGTCTGGCCTATGATGGGCACATACACGAACAAGAGGCCAGCATACCTCGGCTGCGAAGGCATCTGGCTAGCCAGCTTGGAAGCCATCTCTTCTGGGGGTGAGGTTTCTAGATGAAGGCTTGAAAATGGAGACAGTGATCACTATCACCCGGATGCGAATTGTAACTTTGTGAGAATAAAGCCTGGCAGGGCTGTGGATGGTTTGGCCGGGCAGAGGGGAGTCTAAAGGTTTTTTGCAATCAGCCAGCAATCTTCCGTAGGCTGTTTTTGGGATTGGTGGAAGCAATGTGCCGGCAAACGATTACAAGTCTGCAGTTGTCCATTCATGCTTCTTTCATTTGGCAACGCGCCTTTGTCACAGGAACAGCTGACGCCACCCTTCAACATTTCTAGCATTCTAGCCAGTTAGCCGATGAGATACCTCGATCAGCCACGCTGACGTAACGTCAGATGCGCCCATCCCTTTACAACTAGCAAGCAGCACAAAACCTTGCTAGGTCGGTAGCTGAGCGGAGAGGCAGACCAGGCTTATGCAGACCGCTCTGACTTTAAAGTCCACAGCTAGGGCTCTGACGTGTGACTTGTGCAAACATATATAATGCTACTGCATCAAGATGGCTGATGCAATGACCTCAACCCCCCAAACATCTGAAAGCTGACCACATGCACTCCGAAGCTAAACCATGCATGGGTTGTTCTCAAAATTATGGGCCCCCCTTGGTGATAGATCTTATTACATATTGAGGGGTACCAAAAACGGACCTAATTTTCAGTAACTACCCACTTGGCTCTTAGCAAATCCTCGAGGCTTCTTCATCTCTGCTGCGGCAGTGGGCGTGCTGTCAGTTGCGGGTTTCAGGCCCATCTCATCGCGCTCGGCGAACCTGGGTTTCTTACTGTTTGCAATGAACAAGTACCGTAACATGTAAGTACTTCAGTCGGAACCCCAAAACTGGGAACCCCAAAAATATGGTAGGAATACAAAAAGGACTGTCTGGGCCCTAGCAGGTATGTCCCCAGTATTTTCCGCTGAAATGGGAGCTGGGATGTCCAGACGTCCTTATCTAAAGCCTGTGGGAGCAATGCATTGGGGAACGGCTAATTAAAGGGCTTCCCTGAACTGGCCTAGCCTGAAGCACACATGCAGGACTAACCGTTCCTACTCGGTGGACATCTAGAAGCAGCAGCAGTCCAAATTCTGCGATGGTGACGATGATACTAATGATGATTGGGACGACAATGATGATGACTCTTAGTCTTAGTCTTGCAACGATGCTAGACTCGGATCCGCAAGAACAAAAGCCAGCCCTGCAGCAGTAATGACATGCATAACCATCGGCATAGCCACGGCAGCAGTAGCCGAAAGAAAAAACTGCTTTAGTAACAGCAGCAGCAAGAGCATTCATGGATCGCGTTAGACAAAAGCACCAGAATACTACCTTGCTGTGACAAAATCAACAACTCTTCCAAGAAGCTCATCTTCAACTAAAGGCTCCGCGGACATCGCTGTCTACAGGAGCCGTGTGAGGGAGAGAGCAACGGCGTCCACTAATCTTGAGCCTCTCACGCACTACGGACTGGATGTCAGAGTTCCCTCTGTGGAAGTTCCTTGCTAGCTGAAGACTGTGTTCTTTTCCGGAGGTACCAGCTTGAGGCAGCCCTCAGAATTTCCCCAAAACAGGAAAACACTATCTCTCTGGACCCAGCTGTACGCAGCTATGCCTGTCCGACCTGCTTGATTCCCATTTAATCCGTCTGATCATGAAGACAAAACAGCTAGAGAAACAAAAAAGATGCAAGTGGATGGAAGCGTCCAACTTGGAGGCTACCCGAGGAATCTGTTTGGGTACAGGTCCCCTTTCACAGTGCACCTGCCCATCTGTCATTAAATAAACACAAATCCTTACCATGAAGCAGCATGGGTGCCATAAACTGTGAAAACTCCCACGCACGCCCGCGAAGCCCTGCCACACGCTCGCTTCCAGACAGCCCATCTTACCCAAACACAATTGTGATCCATACCTGAGGCCCGGTCCTTCCGCCGTGGAGATCCTCCAGATGCATTGTAGCATTTCATGTCGGGTTGACAGGGACGCTGAGGTGCGTTTAAGGGCTTTGCACCGACTAGTGGGGCCGCTTCACGGGTGTCACCTGCTATATCGGAGGCTGTGCAGTACAGAATTCCTGCTTGCCAAACCTCAGAAAGCTCAAGCGTGATCCTAGTTACAGCTTTAGGGAAAGGGTTTGAGGCTTAGAGTTTTGAAGGTGAATGGAATGCTTGCTGCGGCCTTCTGATTACAAGAGCATGAAACTTTCAGGAAGGCCCTCGACCCGACAACCATGGAAAACCATACAGCTGTGGAGTTCGGTGCTGAAATCAGAAAGCTACCTTATTTTCACTTTCTTACCATAAAAACCGGATCGAACTTGGGAACCCAAATATTAGCCCCATATATACCCTAGTATACTATAATATAGTAGTTTCCATTTCATTTTCCATTATCCCAATATGAACCCATTTTTACCCCAATAGCACTCTGTATGGAGCCAGAGCGAAGGGGAACTGGGGATGGTAGCCGGTGGTGCTCGAAGGCCTCTGATGTATTTTAGAAGTCCATGTCAACCTGTATCAAGCCTGTCCACGGACAAGAATTCACCCAACCCTAAACCCCAAACCCAGGCCCTAAACCCTACTACAGGCCCTGAACAACTTGACTCCAAGGAGTACTATTGCGATTACTGCGGCTGTCGTACTGCGCCATCATAGGCATTACAGAGGAACAGATGACGCGCTTGCCGATGATTTCCTACGAGTGTTACTCTTCCTCTTTTGGGTCTGCAACTGCCGCGCCAAACCTAGGAAATCACGGGAACAACAAGGGAGTTTCCCAAAATTGGAGGTACCCTTTTGGGGGTCCCCATAATAATGATTCTAGTATTTGGGGGGTCTACGCTAGGCTCCCTGTTTTGGGAAACTACCCTAAACCCTAATCCCTAAACCCTAGCTAGACCCTAATCCCGAAACCCTACTCCCTAAGCCTTGCGGGGTACACTAAGAGACCTGAACTACCCCTTCCCCGAAAAAAAAAAAGGCAAGAGACCGGCTTCCCACAACCACTCAGTCTCCACAGGGTTTAGGGTTTAGGTTTTGGTGCTTGGGGTTTAGGGTTTAGGCTTTAGATTTTGGGATGTAGGGTTTAGGGCTTAGGGTTCAGGGATTAGCGCCAAAATAAGTAGCAATATACTCTAGTCCATATTGTGGCACCCCCGAAAGGGAGCCCTAATGCTTGGAAAACCCAATCGCCACACAACATACATGATCTGCATGGATCCCTGTAATTCGCTGTATAACTCCTGTATTTCCTATGTAACCATGTTTCTGGTCTCTTTTCCATTCCCTGACTCGTACGCCGTAAACCTTAAACCCGAAGCCATAAATAGTAGTTTCCATATTTACCACTCTACCCCTACATATCTTTACATAGCCCATTTAGCCCCCTCTGAAACACCCACTAGAATCCATTCCCTGAATCTTGGACCCTACACCCTACACCTTGCCCCCTCAACCCTAGATAGCGTTGTAGTTTCCATTGCATTTCCATTATACCCTATATCTCCTTATATCTCTCCAAATTCCCTTTAACCTTGAATCACCCCATTGAAAACCCCCTTCAACACTATACAACCCCCATAGGCATATGGGAGTTTCCTTGGGGCTGCAGCATTTTTGGGTCTGTATTGGGGTCTCCCTGTTTTGGGAATCTACCATATGAGCCCTGGACTAAAGTTATGACATGTTCCTTCAAGGTCGCCCCCTGAACCCCTATCCATCCCCTTATAGGCCCCCCCAACCTGACTTTAATCCGTAGCTCATATACCCCCAAACCCTGCAATGAACAAAGCCTAAACCCTCGATAGTAGTTTCCCTTTTCTTTTCCACTATCCCAAGAAAACCCCTAAACCCTAAAACCTATACCCTAAACCTACCCTTTCATGTACGCCCAAGCTGTCTTCTGGGCAGCTGGCCGCGGGGTCCGAGACGGTTGGCTTCTCGAAGTCGGCTTTCTCCGATCGCTCGCTCGATCTCTCCTCCAGTGTTTTTTGTTTGGGGGGGACAAGTATTATATAGGGAAATATCGAGGTCACATGGGATAGAGGTCATATATGGGAATAAGATAGGGAGAGAGAGAGAGAGGGAGAGGGAGAGAGAGAGACACAGAGAGAGAGAGAGAGAGAGATATATATATATATATATGGGTTTTATACGACATATGGGGATTTCACATGCCTTCTGGAAAATGGAGAGTTCCACTGTGGCTTTTGCAAATGTTGTAGCATACTTATACAAGGATGATGTGGACGTGATGCTTCAGATTATTCAGCTTTGCTTTAGCCATATTCTTTGCTAGGCAAGTTGGTAGAGCGAGTCTGCAGTTCTACTGTAGTCTCCTTAGACATATAATATCTTCAATAACTCCGTAGGGATATATGATATTACAATTAACAATAGTTCCTAAGGAGGCTGCAGTCTACCCTGTGGGAGTAGCGAAGCCGTCGAGGAGCGTGCTAAATTTGCTGTACCCGGGGCCCATGAAAGGCAAGAAATCGTAATGCCACATCATGCTTAGAGTCATGCATGACCTACTGGATGAGTAGAAAGAATACTGGGTCGCTTGACTAGACGGCGTTGCGTGATGTGAGGTCTGAAGCAAATGCAACTCCCCTCAAAATGCCAGGAAACATCCAAACAGAAAAAAAAACACTCAGCTTCCCAAAGCAGCTCAAGTACAGGCCTTGCTTTGTGCTGTTCTCTCATGACTCTGCGCAACTATGAGATACATCCTTGTCGGGAGGCCGATCGCGCCCTTCGCGGGCCTTGGGCTTCGCCTTGGTCTTGGTTGTTTGAGAGTTTAGGTTTAGGGCTAAGAGGGCTGTCTTGTTAGGTTCTGAAAAATCATGCTGAAACAAATGTGAGGATTCAGCCTTCTCAGATCTGCAAGAGGCTTTCAAACAGTAGCTGGATGTAGCAGGAAGTCTTTGGTTCTGGTGATCACAGAGACCTACATAAGTGCTGACAAGTTGGGTGCCGACATGTAAGGTTGTTGTGGGCGCCAAAGCCTAGACCGCACTACTTTGTCCAGATTTGAGCGTCTTGGTACTGGTCTTCTCGTTGAGACTTAGAAGACAAAGGCTCGAGATCTAGATGAACTCAAAAATACAACAACACGCCTTCTGGAATGCGAGCAAAACAGCATATCTGACTAAGCATCCAAAACTGTTATCCACCAAAATGATCTGCATCTTTACATGTTAATATGAGTCTAGGCTCTAGGCACCCTACACCTGAGCCCAGTGTCCTGAATCTGCGGTCAGCTACTTCAATGTGTGAATGCGATGCCCAGAGGCAAATGGGATACAACGGGATTGTCTGGGGACATGCGCGGAAGATTTGCGGAGAGACACCGAACCGTTTCACGTAGCTTTACAAACCCAGAACGCTTCGCCGTCAAAGTTCTCAAGTGGGTCTAATATGGGCACTAGCACCAGTACAACAAACATCTCTACCAGTAATAACTGTTCCTCGTCTGTATTGATAACCTGCATTTTGCTTGTGCAGGAGTTATTGCCTTGTAAGGACATCAGGGCTTCCGATGGGAAGCGTCTTTGGCTTGTCCTGAAAGCTTCAGAACCGTTCCTTGATTAACCAGTCAAATACGTTGTTTGGATCCATTGCTGGTGACCACTCCCACCTGCGTCTGAATCACCAAGGTTCGAACAGCACACAAATCTTAGTAAATACAGACCCCACCCCACCCAAAGAGTACATCACAAACTGTAAAGGCATCACACCTTGCCGCGTCTTCAGTTTCCCCCGACTTAAAAATCATTGCCGAGGCCGTAACTTTTGGCCGCGCACGTTCTGGAGGCTCTGGTTTCTGCCGCAGGCGCATGCTGTGAATGGGGGGGGTTAAAATGAGGGCGCAAGGAATTCGAAATAACAAGCTTACGGTTTAGAGGCAGCGAAGGCTTCTGAATCTAAATACGGTCCTGCAGGGGCAGGAACCTTGAACCTTGGCATCTAGGCACAAGGTCCTCAAGCTTGAACGTATCACCACACCCCTACTTGGGGGGTCAGGGAAACTTAGTAAGTAGGTTTGTAAAGTGGATAAGTGAGGTTACTCTATGAGCTATAGGGATTTGAAACCCACTTACTGAGTCTCCCCGACCCCACAGGTAGTCATCGTGCATACTGAAGTTTTGCAGCTGAATCTGACACATTGAAAATGGGGCAAACCTGAAAGCCTCCCTTATTCTTCAATGTTTCCTTTGGTTTCTCGTCATTCTAGTCCCCCTTAAGTACATAAAATATGGCTTTGGGTATGAATATAGCTTTGGGTATATGAAAATGAGACCCCCATATACCCCATATTCTATCTACGTAAGGGGGACTATAGTATTGTAAAGTGCACTTAAGCATTCGCAAGCCTTGGCACCAGGCCGGGAACCCCTTAAGTGGATGGAATATAGAATTACCCAATATCAGACCAAGATCCCCATATGAGCTATAGTCTAAACTCCTAAAAGGGCTTATATAAGGGATTATAGAGGGAGGGCTATAGGGCTTATTGAGGGGGATACTAGGAGTTTAGACTATAGCTCATTTACCAAATATTATGTCTACTACTTAAGGAGGACGGCAATGTTTGCAATATCTCGCATTGCAGGTATCCGTTTTGAGGCTTCTCCCAGGGTTGGTTCTGTGGATCTTCGGCCTGAGGGCCAATTCAACAACCACCAACACTGCTTGCTGGCTCTTAGTAGGGAATAAATGGAAAAGACAATAGAAACTACTATTTAGGGTTTAGGCTTAGTAGGGAATATGGGAATATAACGCCTACATACTCTATTCCATAACTTCTTAGTAACAACCGGTAGGGCTTGCGCTGGGCATTCTGCAAGATCCTTGGTCATGAATGAGCCATCAACTCACTGTAATTGAAATCTAAATGGCTGTCAAAAGCGCTATGCGCATCATTTGCAGGATCCCTTTAAGCCAAGCCATGGGCTGAACCCTACAGCCTAAACAAGGATCGCACATCCATCGGCTCAAGAGGCAAATCCGCGCTCCCGAAACCTAACCTGACCTTGAAGTAAGAACTCCTTGATCAGTCTAATTCGCATGGGCCCATGAAACCTCATCCACGCCTCCGGTAAGGAATCCAGAATCAAGGGGGCTAAGATTACATGCCGCCTGGAACCCTGAGCTTACATCTGACAACACATATCCTGCAGAGCCTGGAAGAGTGACGGCGCTGTCTCTGCGGTCACGAGCGTGAGGCTGCTAAAGACAGACGGCTTTTCGCCTGATGAGGTTTACGCACAGGCCTTGTCCACACGTTCAACTAAGGCATGCGCTTCAGGTTGGGGGGTTCCTGGATTTGCAATGCCTTTGCAAAGTCTGGGACAATGACAGCTGCCTTGGCGCTTAGGATGCTCTGGATTTTCCTGAGTCGAGGTGCAACGGTGTCATCAAGTGCCAGTGCTTGAGGGTCTGAGTGAGATTTTGGCCTTCATGTGCGCTTGAAACATTCAGGCAGTTATGAAGGCAGCGAGGCAATCCTTCCAAGTTTGCAGGGCTTCAGGTCCACCCCTGCCACTGGTTGCTACCAGCGGGTGTTCTCCACAAAATCACCCAAAACCCAAAGCCCTAAACCATGAAACCCTAAACCAGTAAACCCTAAACCCTTAAGCCCTTAAACCCTACACCCTTAAACTCTAAACCCTACACCCTTAACCCTAAGCCCCAAAACCACGAAGCCTCCACAAGCCTTGGTCCAGTCATGAATCCTGGTAGAACGACGCACCTAACCCCTCCTCCTGAGCCTACCAACCGGCGCCCTGCCAGCATGGACTGTTGAGGGACTATAGTCACCCTTAAGTAGATAGAATATGGGGTATATGGGGATCTCATGATAATATGCCAAAAACCATATTCTATCTACTTAAGGGGGACTGTAGCCTAAGACATCCAAGAACTTGACGCCCAAATCCGCCATAAGGTCTACCGCCCCTAAGCCCTGAACAGGCCAAGGACGCGACAGCCCTGAGTCAGTTTCCAGTGTCGGAGCATCTCATCTCGACCTTTGTGTTGTCATTAGCCAAATCTTGGGTGTCAAAGCTACATGAGCTATAGCGTAAACTCCTAGTATCCCCNNAGTTTCGACTATAGCTCACATGGGCTATGCTTGTCAATAGGTGTCTGTTGTCATACTGCCACAACCCAAGGAATGAAAGCTTCGCTGGCTATTCTTCTGAGTAGGCTTTTCCTGCCCTGCCACAGCTCCCCAAACGCAAGAGTCCTTTGTGTTTGACCAGGCATTCTCCTCAGGAGACATGCACACCAGCAACAACACTGGAGATTCCAATGTTCCAAGCAGCTTCAGTTGAGGGACTCCATTTTTGCAAGGGATTCAGAAAGTCCTAATTATGACAATTATTGCTATTGTTACTACTACTACTACTATCATTACAATTTCTAATACTCTTACTAGTACTATTCTATAGCATTACAATCGTTTGCTGGAAGCCTCAGCCGGGTTTGTGGAGCCCTCCTTCCTCTCTCGTGTCTCCCTTCGCGTACTTCCAGCTTTACTCTGTGGGGTCTTCCGTAATGTGATTTCACAAAGTTTTTGTGACTAGAAATTGAGAGGTACTTGTGATGAGAAACGGAGCTTGCATGCAGCATGAACTGAAGCTGACCATGGGTCTGCAAAGCTCAACTAGTTCCTGTCTTTGGTCGCTGAAAGGTGTATGATTGCTCTCCTGCACAAGGTCAACTGAATCCCAGTTTCACATAAGTTCTCTGAACACCTCACATGCAGCTGCATACATCTTACTGGGAAAGCCCCTGCTCTTGAGGAACAAGAGCAAAGGTAAGCCCTTCACCATATTATTCCCAATTCAACTAAGCGCGGTGCTGTAGTTCGGGCCCCACGAAGAAAGCCATGCATCGATCTGATGATGGGTTCGGGATGCTTGGATCGGACTAGGCAATCGAGCGCTGACATGTCTGAAGTAGTATGAACGTCTGCTTAGGTTTAGTCTGTTAGATTGAAAACAAGAGCTACCGCGGCCAGGCAACACAGTTTGCAGAGCATCACCGATTCAAGCTTTGTAGCCGCGACGTCGAGAATTCTAGGTCCTACACCAAACTGGGTCGGCCCTAAAACCCTTCGAAAACTATTCGTATGTAGGGTCCCTTATCAAAGCTATTCGGGAACATATTGAATCTCCCAGGGCAACATCCAAGCTGTACCACTAGGTCGCCATATCATAACAATAATCGCTACAACTACTATACACGTGGAAACAAGAATATTCATTGTTTATATAACTACCCCTGTATACCCCCATATAACGCTATGGTAGTTTCCATTTTCCATTATCCCCATACTACTCCAATATGGTACCCTAAACCCTCAACCCTGGTAGTGAAAAAATAGCACCCCTATATGCCCCTATATAACCCTAAGCCCTATGGTGGTTTCCATTATCACTATATTATCCCAAAATGACCGAATAGTAACATGAATAATAGCTGCGGAGCCTTGGGGCCGAAGGTGATGAAAAACACCACGATCGGTCTTGGCAGCATGGGGGTCTGAGGAAGAAGGCAGCGATGAGGCCGAGGAGGAGGAGGAGGAGGACCCTAAACCCTAAACTCCTAAACAGGAGGTGGAGGGGGTAGAGGTGGAGGCAGAGCAGAAGAAGAATTGTTTCTCATCGACTGTATTCAAATTCAATTCAACTTCTTGAATTCCAGGCCTATACTGCCCATTTCCACGGAAGAAACACTCAACGGCCCCAAAGCAAAGCTGCTCCACATCTGCAAGCCAGGGTCACCGGGCACCAGGTCAAGCTACTGCTACGGATAAACATTTGAAGCAAGCGTTGAATCCCATGGTAGTTTCCCTAAAGCAGGGGACCCCAATATAGACCCCAGTATACTATACTCCTTATTCTAGGGACCCCCCAAAAAGGTGTCCCTAATTTTGAGAAACCCCCCATGTCTACCGTGAGGGCTCAGGCCCGAAATCCATGCCATTGTTCTGGTCACCGTACTACCATAATGGTTTACTTACTAAGTCTTAGTAAGGAATAAGGGAATATAATCCCTATATAACCCCTACATGATATACTTGCTTAATCCCTGTTCAGAACACTAAACCCTAAACCCTAAACGCTAACTGTTGACATCTGCCCAGGTCTTTGCTCCAATGGTTGGCAGATCTGGGGCCCGTCACAATGCAATCCGCGCAACAAGGATGAGCCAGCCTTGTATGTCCTGCGCAGCTGCTACATCATCTTACTCATTCGTAGTAGGGAATATGGGAATGTAATCTCCATATATCCCCTATATAACATATTCGCATTTTCCCTAATTACAAAGAACCATGAAGTCATGGGAATCTGTAGGCACGCCATAGCAACTCCATGCAACCCCCTAGTCGCAAACATGAACTGATCCAAATACCGACGCTGGTCCTTGACCAGCAAGACTTTACCAACATGTTTGTTGCAAGGATTCGATATGGAGCTAGCCAGCAAAACTTGCCTGGCCCCAAACCGCAAGTAAAACTTCTTGCAAGCCAAACTGTACCTTGAGCCCTGCATTCAAAGTGGGTCTCAGGTGGGCTTAGCACAGACATGCAAAACCACGGCGTTCATGGCCTCCAAGCACCAGTGTTGTTGGGCTGTGCACAGTATCGGAAAAGCAAGGACAGGAAAGCAAGAGCCCTAAGACAACGTGACACCAAAACGCAAGCAGGACCGCTTCAATATTGCAGGGCTTTCTGACCACAGCCTTCTGTGAGAGAGTGTCAGGGTGCTGTCCCGCGTCGCTCCCAGAAGGGCTCAACGTCAGGTCATCACTCGCTATGACACTTCACAGACAAGCTGGTCAGAAACTATTTGGGGTTCAAGGTAGAGCGGTCCGCCAGGTTTTAGTGTCTCGTCACTCAAGCAACAAGCAGATTACAAACTTTGCCCCCGGCTCATGAACTGGCGGTAAAGGCTGGAAAGGAGGGCACAAACACCCAATAACCCTGCGGTGCACTGGATCAGGAACTAGTGTGGGCTGCCCTCTACTGGGTTGCTGTAAAGGAACGTAAATTAAGTTGCCATAATGGGTGTATATAGTAAATAACCGGGCTCCCCAATATAGTAAGTTAAATTACGCTCCTCAACAGCAACCCAGTAAACCAGTCTGTGGGGCCGTAGCCACTTCAAGATCCAATCTTCAAGCTGGCCGGCCCTGTCGAAACCTAAACAACAACATCCTACAGCCTCACATCCTACGGCCTCAGACCCTAAAAACGCTGAATGGCTTGCAATATGTGCCTGCGGCAGATCCATGGCGTTGCTTCAGTCTTATACTTGACAGATTCGGGCTGAGGGCTTGCAGCCGAGCCCTAGTATGGGGGCTAAGCTGTTCCTGAACCTTCTCTGGGAGCTTGAATGACCACCAGCAGGATGTACCCATCTTCCTTGTACAGGTACACTCACATGTTCATCTAGTAGGTCGGCTGCCGCGGCAGGGTTTGATATGTTTAGCCTGGGCTGGCCTGGTCGCAGGCAAATGCCAAAAATTAAGCTAAACTCTAGCGTGAAGGGGTAGAGGGTTTGTGCGGGGAAAGGCTCTTCTTGCTCAGCCGGAGATGC
Source organism: Symbiodinium pilosum (assembly GCA_905231905.1). NCBI lineage: Eukaryota > Dinophyceae > Suessiales > Symbiodiniaceae > Symbiodinium > Symbiodinium pilosum. The sequence continues at coordinate 92,585 of CAJNIZ010016347.1, forward strand.
GGAAAAACATGTTAGCCCTCAGCATTATGTAGCATGTTTAGGTTTACACTCGGTTCCGTGCAGACACCGGCTATGAAGCTTCAACTTCCTATGCCACGCTGAGGAGCCTTGTGACGCTGCGGTGTTTTGTGAGAAACGAAGGGGCTCAGGTCTCACAATGCAGCATCCCGGGTTTCCAACCTAGAGGCTATGATTGTACTTCAAGACCCCTGCATATTTGTGCGTCTTGCTTTTCTGACTCTCGATTTTTAGCTGTGGGATTGGGTCTAGGTCTCGAAGGACTCAGAGTTTCCGAAAGGCGTTTCCTGCGCAGCTGCGGATAATGGCTTTGTGAGGTACTTGACTGCAAACATCCTGGGACCGCACTTGGAGGGTCAGCGCGACTCAGTAAGAAGAATGGGGATGAATCCCATTACTATATGCCTTAGAGGGGCCATTAAGCTACTGACTAAGTCTCCCCAATCCTCCAAGCACGCCAAGTCTTGCATGGGAAACAGTTCATGGGATCTCTTCCGTGGCTTTCGGAACCCGGCTGAACATAACTCTTTCCTTGGGGTACGTTTAAGCCTGCGTCACATAGCAACAGCACTGGACCAGGCAGAGCAAGAAACAAGCGAGACAAGGGGGTTGCCCTTAGGCTCATTGCTAAGGGGAAAATGATCACGTTCTCGAAAGAGAGTTGTTCACCAGTGGCTCCCGGTAAGATTCAAAAATGTTCTAGCAAGTTCAGCCTGGAACATCCCACCATCAGAGTCACCCAAGCAGCTTAGCATTCAAGACATTCGGGAGTTTGTAACGATAAGGAACTCGAGCGATAACTGCTTTTGCCCTTAGCTGGCATGCGTTGCTCCTCTTAAGGGTCGGGCTTCGACCTCAAGTAAAGAAGGCGAAAACAGTAGTCATCCCCTATCCCTTGCATCCTGCTGACGCAAAAACCAAAGTCCAAGAGAAATCTATGGCATCACCTGAGCTATAGTCTAAACTCCTAGTATCCCCCTTAAAAACACCCATAGTAGTCCCCTATATAATCCCCTATATAACCCCCCTTTAAGGGGTTTAGACTATGACCTGAAGAGCCATAGCTGAAACTTTCACGGCCCCAGGTTGCAAGGGTCTTTTAATGCTG
>CAJNIZ010016358.1:0-57556 GCA_905231905.1 Symbiodinium pilosum
ACTACGGCTTGTTTGAAAGTGAAACCTCGAGTTTGGTTGTTCGAACGAGCTCACAAGTGGTGTCGAAGTTTCTCGGCAATACCATGGCAGTTGCCGCCTGCAGGGACCATCTTCTGTTGGTACAGCTGGGTGCGACAGCAGCTCCGCCCGCAACTTCTGGCAACCCCGTTGATAGGCATACTATACCACCACAGAGAGCAAACTGATGGACGTCGGTTTACCTCTGCGCAGGTAAGCGCAATTAAGAGCACCAGATGTGATCCAACAGCCATGATGTGGAAGGCCGGCGCCTAGCAGATCTGATAGACATTTAGGCGAATCACAAGATATCAGATGTTATGAAATTGCCCTTGCGCAGCTTCGGCATGTTCCAAGGTTGGGTCAGAAAGGGATTATAGCGACTAGAAACGGGCCAGAGCCTGCATCTTCGCAATCTCGGGTCTGTGTGTTCATCAAGATGCGGCCTTGGTGGATGCCCAATGTTTCGAAGCAAGCGAATTCTAGTAAACCCGTGACGGTAAGTGTTTTAAGGTCAAACAAACATTGACCTACAACTACTACGCACAAGCCCCAAGTGCGCATTTGCTAAGTCTCTGTGGACCGTCGGGGTGCCTATTTGTTCCAAAAACCTAGATCCCACTTTCCGTGAACTTGCCACCTAGAGTCTTTCTTATTATGCTTTTACCCGGCGGTGTTCTATCTTCTAATGGCTTGCAAGTTTTTAGACAGAGCTCTCTTCAGCGACTTTCCCACTCTAGATCCGCGATAGAAATAGCCGGCGGAACACGCCAGTACAGAATTCTTCAAAGACTTAAAGACAGACTCTCACCAGACCATAGTGCAGATCAAAGAAGTCAAGACGCCAGAACATGCCGTTGGTCAAGACACATAGAAAAAAATCTTGACTGTGCTTTTCTCCCGCGTGCAAGCAAGAAGATTTATTTCCAAGTGAACAATTCAATGCCTGTAGACAGTGCCAAATGAAGCATTGCAAATGACATTTCCGCCATGTTCGTACATGCATGAAGTTAAATTAGAACTCAATCTTTACGGAATAGTATTCGCGCGCACTGCTTTACAAAGAGAAAAAGCTTTCACTAACACATCAGGATTGAAGAGCTCGTAATGGATATTTTTCGGAAACATCGGCAAAGATGCATTTAGAGTCCATGAAGAACCGAGAGTCCAGACGGAGCCCTTCTGGTCCGGAACCTCCAGGTTGGAACCTAAGTTGGAATCCAGGTTAGAACCCAGATTGGAACCCAAGTTGGATCCAAGTTGGAATCCAAGTTGAACTCAGGTTTGAACTCAAGTTGGAACCCAGGTTTGAAGTTCAAACCTGGGAACCCAGGTTTGGAATCCAGATTAAAGCCCTGGTTAGAACTCAAGCTGAGAGGGAGGTGATTATGAAAATCTTACAACTTCTTTATTAGATCGTGAGACGACGGAGAACAGAGGTGGTAAAAGGTGTTTAATAAAGGTTTTAAGACTTTGAGGTTGTGTAAAAAATCTCACGCCCTCTTTATCAGATCGTAAGGCGAAAGAGAAAAAAGGTGGTAAAGGCTGTTTAATGAAGGTTTTTAAGAGCGTCAGAGAAGGTTTAAGGGGGGATCTTAAGGAGAGCTTAAGAAGGTTGGACCCCAGGTTGGAACCCATGTTGGAACCCAGGTTCGGAATCCAGGTTTGAACCAAGGTTCGAACGCAGGTTCGAACCCAGGTCTGCACTACAAGTCAGGTTGGAGCCCAGGTTTGGAACCCAGGTTTGGGAACCCAGGTGTGAACCCAGGTTCGGAACCCAGGTTGCGCCTGGGAGTAGACCCAGGTTTGAACCAGGTTGAAACCCAGGCTGCAACCTGGGTTCGAGCCGACTTGAACCCGGGAAGAAACCTGGGTTCAAACCTGGGTTAAACTTGGTTTCGAATCCGGGTTCCAGCCTGAGTTGAACCTGGGTTCTGAACCTGGGTTCCTAGGTTGTTGTTGTTGTTCTCCCTCCCCCCTGCCAGAGGCGAGCCCGAATTGTTTGAACCTGGGTTCAACCCAGGTTGGGGCGGACCATCCTCCGGAGTCCACACCTTGCAGCTCTTTCTGCTTCAACCTTGTCTTTGCTGCTCTGCAGAAGCCGTTCTGCCAATAGGCCGTCTCCCCTTCTTGCCGCTTCCTCCTTGCTGGCTTCTGTCGTTGGGGCGCGCTCTCAATTCTAGTCGCCAGTAAGACAAAAAATCAAAAACCACCAACCTGGAAAACTAGGCGCGAGGCAAGCCGATTCACAAAGTCAGCCAGATACTGCGCACGGACTTTGGTAGAAGAACTTGAATTGTCTAAAACGTTCACACAGCCTAGCTCTTGAATGTAGCCAAAGTCTTGAATCCACCTACCACGCTACTGAAAACTGAAAGCGCAGGAAGTCCGTGGTTGTTTGGAACTGATGCATCTCCAAGCGGCGCTGGAATTGAAGCATGTCATGTGGAGAGCTTGGTCACCGGAGAGGTGTCACGTAGAGCAGATTCTCGGATTTTTTCGCACGCCCACTTCCGCAATGACGAGCAGGACCATATTTTCAGTCTCTAGCATATCTCTAATAAAGATTTCAACTCCATCTACAAAGTCTCCAAGAAAGAGAATGCTGGCAGCAATGGTCGCAAGACTAGAAGTCCTGTATCCAGCTTAAAGCAAAATTCGTTGATCAAGCGCACGCAGCGGTTGAGAATTTGCAGAACACCGCTGGGACAGCAAACGTGCAAGCCATGCGGCGCGCACGTGCTGTGATGATACTCTCTCGGTTTTGAAAATTAACCTGTCCAGGCGAGTAGTTTTATTATTCCCTTAGCAAAATCGCATTCTGCACGTATACAGGCGGAGTGGAAGCAGTGTGGAAAGCTGCAAAAAGACCGCCGCCGCAGTACGTTCAAAATCAACTTTGCGAGCACAGAGGGGAGCACCGTACAGAGTGGCAGCAAGGGAAACGCTATCTGCACATCTTCTTGGCCGTTTCCCTTCCCTAATGCACCGCCAAGAGAAGAGTAAGCGGCAGATGTGCTAATCAGGTCGCATCGTCTCACTTTGTTCCCGCGTGATTGAACATCTCATACTGGCTCTCTGTCAATTCCTGTGATTGCAGGCTTGGAGTCTACGCTGCAGGACAAGTTGCTTCCAGTGTCCGTTAAATTCGTTGGATTTTCAGTAAAGTTTCCACATAGAGGAGATCTGCGCATCAGCGTCTTATGAGGCTGGAGTGCCAGAAACGCTATGAAAGCAATGGCGAAGCTAAAGTGGCTAGAGAGGAAGGTCTGAAGCAACCTTAGTTTCATATTTGGAGAGTGATGTGCGCCAATTGTGCGCTTAATGCTGTATGCAAGATGTGAATTCTTGGGCGCGCTGCGTGAAAAGAGTGTGATCGGAGTGAGAGGCTTCTTAGACATCGATATTAGGTGCAACACAAGCATGTCAGGAATGCTTTCGTTCACCAATGAGTGGCCTGTAGCCTCTTTCACCTCAACCACCGCCGTCCCCGCCACCACGAGTGATGTGCGCCAATTCTGCGCCTAATGCCGTATGCAAGATGTGAATTCCCAGTGTGCGCTGCGTGAAAGTGTGATCAGAGCAAGAGGCTTCTCAGGCATCGATTAGGTGCAACACAAGCATTCTGAGGTTTATTTTAGAAAGATAGCTTGTCTGAAACGCATTCGTGCTTGCTGATACAAAAATGTGAAGGCGTCCGACAATGGCATCGTCTGGACGACTGAGCTCGCATGTCAGGTGCTTCTTCCGTTAATTGCGTAGCCGCAGTCTCTGTGTCATCCTCATGTCAAAGCCTTCTATTTGCTGTGCTATGAGAGGCCAGGCTCCGCAGACATCATTGTGGATCAGGCACGGATTGGAATTGTATGTTTCGGCACTCTGCAGTGGTCATGTCACTGATGCTTTCGTTATTTGCCAGGTCCTCGATTACGAGTGAGCAGATGCATGATCGTTGAGCCCCGCGTGTGCAAACATGTACGTATATCATGCGAGTGCATGAGCCAACATGTGCTTAATGATGTTGATTGATTTAAAGACGACTCGCATCGATGTCACGATAACGACACCGTGGCATCAAGATTTAACTGACGACTGGAGCGCTTCTGGTGCAAAAAATGAGTAGGCCAGGCGTTAGTGTCCGGGGGCAGAGCTCATGTATATATAAAGATTATCCTGAAAGTGCAAAGGGTGTATTGAAAATAAAGCCAGAAGACCAGAGAGAGTTGGGAAGCCAAAGATACAAGAAGATAGAATGTCGTCAAGCGTCGCGCGCGTCTGGTCCTTTATAGTTGCATGTACGTGACACGTGTCTGCATTCGGGTTCGTGGCTCCTATCTGGTTCTTTTCCATTATCCCTATATTACCCCAATATAGTTCCAATATACTGTATGGTAGTTTCCATTTTCTTTTCCATTATCCCTATATATCCCCAATATAACCCTAATAGTTTTAAAGTACTTTCTTGTAGTTAGCAGGGAGGTGAGGAATGAATCCCAAAAAAAGTCCCTGTATAGTCCTGGCCGATGTCCGTTAGCTCTTGGGCTGTTGCTCAAAATGAGAACACATGAGCTCCTGAGTTGCAATTATGCTTCCTCTTCTTTTTTTTGTGGTTGTTGCTTGCTCGCACACGGAATCTTCTTTAGTTGTTCCTTTCTTGTTGCTGTTGGTAGCTAAGGAAGTGTTCCGAGCATGGAATTGCTAGCCATGATTTGTCCACTTTTACGGACTCGCAGTAGCTGCTGAAGTATTGGGGTAGCCGGGGAATTTGTAGCTCACTTCTGGTTCCTCAGTAAAGTAGGAAGGGGCATGGAGTCTTTCTTGTGTAAAGGGTACTTTAGGCGGGAATGGAGGAATGGATCTCTTCTGTAATCCCTTTCAATCCCGAATGTTAATTCCTGTGCTGGCATATTCCATTCCTTACATGCTGTTAGCCACCACCAGTAAGGTAAGGATAGCAGAAGGGTTTTTTGAGAAGTTCTGGATTGCTTCGTTGCTTCTATGCTTGCCTTCCAGGGACGACAGATGGGTTGCCCTGAACTTGTTCAATTCAGGAGGGTGGAGAAGATGGTGTAGTCTTAGAATTTCTTAGAGTAGGAGGCACAGGGGTTTTCAGGGAGTCGCCTGTGGCTGGCTTGACTGTCCCTCGCAGTTCGTTTCACAAGAAGGCCTGGCGTCCACGCTCTGGAACTCAAGGTTTTGCTTGCGAGACTCCCAGAACCCTACATCCTAAGGAGGCAAGTTGCGATTTTTCGACTTGATTTGCGGGGATTTGAGGGCGGCACTTTTAAGCCAACGGCCCAAGGTTGGTGCCAAGGCTCACATCCTGCTTTTGACAAACCCTTTCAATGTCATGGTATTCCCAGAGCTGAGTGTTTGGTGTCTGTTCCATACTCGGTATCCTGGAGGGACATGTTGGAGAGCATCCTGTGAGAGAAAAGGTCTGCAGGCGTTGATTTCTGCAAATGTGCCCGATGCCGTTCGGTCTCGAACCTTGAGATATGAAAGCTACAGTTCCTATCCCCAATCATTAGGCCCTCATCCGCGAAACCGTTAGACCCCAACATCCAATACCTGAAGCCCCCACTGCCTAAACAAGCTAAGTTTGCCAGAAGATCTAGGCACCAAAACTTTGAATATTGCCGGGTCGCGTTTGGCGATCCTGCCTGGAGCTCCAACACCATGAACGGTGCACAAGCGCCGGCGCCCTTGAATGACAATGATGCGCAGGTGCCTTGGTTGAAGCTAGCTTCCAGCTTTTGAATTGCTGATTTCATGACTCTTGCGTGAGTTTCCTGTACTGATCCAGATGCACCATGATTCACATGGTTTGGTGCTTCAGGGTTGCAATCTTTTGGCATCAGCAGAAAGGAGCAAGAAACCACACATCAACAGTCCCAAAGAAATGCACGAGCCCTTCGGCTCGTAGTATTGTCGTCGTTAGTGTCCATTCAGGTTTCTTCGCCTATGTTAGCTTTATAGAGGACACCGGGAGTTTGTCAGAGTTGGGGTGAGGTCCATTGTTTCGGGATTGTTTTTGAGTCTAGATCTTTCAATGTCCACGGAGCTCCATCAGCCAGAACATGTAACCCTACTACTTGTACAACTGTATTGGTCTCCCGCAATGTTCTGCACATTTTTGATCTCGATACATATTCGTGAGAGTGTCTAGTCTTCATCATCCGTCGCAAAATGGACCCCTAAAGTGAACCTCTACCTACGCATATGCACAGGGATCTGCTTCCCGCCAGACCCGATATGAGCATTTTGCTCGAAACAGCCCTTGGACTTTGAACATCACGCTTTGGCTTGTGGTGGTGGTGGTGGTGGTGGTGGTGGTGGTGGTGGTGGTGTCTCTAAAAAATTGGGTTATACTCTATAGGGAGGTATACAGTGAGTTTTACGAAGGTGCAAAGGGGGTCGTACTCGTGAGCAAAGTGTAGATGTACCAGATAAAGGAAACACCAATCTGAGAAACTTGTATGCTAAGATGTGGGCATTTCCCGTAAAGATATTCGAGCAGCCAGATTTATTTACGTAAGAGAGTAGAAGGCTAAGCACGTTGGTATTCTTGCATCTGCCCTCAGTGTTCCTCTGCGAACGAGATAGGGGCCGTGGATTGAACGAGATAGGTCACAATTTCTTTTGCAGCAAAGAGCCCAGTACATATTCCAACATGGCGAACGAGATCAGCTGGTTTTGTCAAGATACAGTACACGGTTAAATATAAGGCAAACGAGATGAGGTGCCGTGGATTAAGGATGTTGCATGAGGCACAGGTAGTAGATACATGCCGACGCTCGTGTAGAGAAACTCCAAAGAAAGCTTCAATTCCCTTCTGACATCCATACATCCCTGTCGAGCAGCTTGGATGTTCGTGAGGATCATGAGCCAGCGGGCGCGTCGCAGAGGACAGATCCCAAAGGACCTGACAAGGAACGCACCGGAGACAAGAAGAAGAAGCTGGGCCTTCCTTCGAAAAGCATGTTCCATGGGTCCCCTACTTGGAGGGTCATGGGGACTTAGTGAGTAGGTTAAGAATTAGGATAACTAGGGTTACTACATGGGCTATGGGGGTTATTAACCTACTTACTAACTCCCACTGCTCCTCCAAGTAGCTGGGCCGTCTAAAATACCCCCTCTGAAGTTTCCCCAGCTAGGCTCAACTAACATTTATTATCTGTAAATACGCCTAATTGCATAGTGGTTCCAAGGAGGGATAGTAGAGGGGGGCTGGTCAGGCAACCCAGAAACGTGTCTTCCAAGATGCTACAGAGAGATTCAGGGTTAAAAAGGAGTTGGGTTTAGGGTTTAGGGATTAGGCTAGCACGATGGGAACCCCAGGCTTAACTAGGGATTACACAGGAGAAGGGTCTGGGTTAAGGAGTCTATGGGCCAGTTTTACCAAACTGCGAGTATGACAGTATGCAGACTCTGCAAAAATCGGAGTGCTCTTTCGAACTTGTTTTGGTTTTGTTCACGCAAAGTGTATGGGCCTTGAATCAACCTCCTCTGTACCAGTGGTTATGATGATTTAGTCGCCTGAGGATAAAAGAGCAAAGGAAGAATATACAAGTGAGGAAGTCGAAGGTGTCGGAGCCGCACATCGTTTCCGAGTTGGTGGGTTTGGTTTAGGGCTCCTTTGAGGGGGTCAAGTGGGTTGGTCATGACCTAGGATGGTGAGAGGGACTCAGTAACTACATTAAATACTGATTTATACCCTTGCAAACACAAAAAATCCCAGTCATCCCTATTCCTACCTCACTTAGATGGTAATTTCCCCCTCGCCCTCCAAGGAGTCGCGGTAATGCAAAAAGGGGTGGTTCGAGTAGCCCTGCAGCTGCGGGTGCAACTGCAGAGATTTGCAAGTCAGGAGCTTGACTTGTAAAAGCCACTGGGTCACTGGGTGTCCGGTGCGTGTTGCGGACAGCATCGGTTGAGTCCACTTATTTAACAGGGCCTCCTGACCGAGGAGAATTGGGCTTCAATGTGTGCCTTGAGCATCCTCAAATTGAATAAGCATGATGGAGCCCGGTGTTGTCTTCTGTGCACCCTCCTTGAACTTGCGAGCGCTGCAGTTGGTCGTTTGTTTGCAAAACCCCCTCAAGCAACTCCGGGAGAGCCAGAAGTCCGTGTGCGGATGTCAAGGTTTAGGATTTACGGTTTAGGCCTTCCATGAAAGATGTAAGGTATGTAAGAAAACCTTGGGTGCTGTATGTAACTGCAGTGTGTATGGGCCTGACGGTTAGATACTTTGCAGACTTTAGCTCCTTTGAGACGACCGCTTGCCCATAAGACTGGGCGCAGCAACATCCGCAATGGCAAATCAAGAGATGGTTGGAATATGACATGATGATGAGGATGATGGCGGAACCTTCTACTGCGCATATCCATTGGGTGACATCAATAGGGAAGCACTCTAGATTATGTTGCCCATTTTTCGGAAGTCCTCCACATGCCCCTTATGGTTTGTTGGCGTGGTGACTCGCAAGGCTGCGGCTAAGCCTTCTGATCCGGTGCCGGGTTCGGTTCCAGCAACGCAGATGGACGCTTTTGCCACTTGGTCTGCGGGTTGAGGGGTTCGGGTTGTATAGAGGTGGAGGGGCCCGAGTATTTGGATAGGGCTCAGCTTCTGACGTCAAAGTGGCAGTGTTCAAGCTCAAGGATTTAAGTGTATATCAGGTTTATGAGGACAGCTTAGAATAAAATAAGAAATGTCAGATGCTTTGTGAGACTAGACAGGGCTTCCATGGAAATGTTCCACAAGACACTCTGTGAGGTTTTCAGAATTTGTTCTGAAGCGACTGACTAATACTACGGTGGATACTAAAAATCCTGCATGACCCTAAGCACCCGAAACCTTGGGAATACTGGTGCTATAGTACGTTAAGGGTGGGTGGGTGTCCCAGGAAGAGAAGCCTGAGGCCTCTACTTTGCATGAATAATTTTGGATGCATTTTGGTTGTGGGACTGGGGCTTTGTCCTGCCTGCTGAATGTTTCATGGGTGAGAACCCATGTGCAGAAAGTGGCAGCAAAGAAGACAACAAATCTTTTCATGAATTCTGGCATATGAATTGCTCTACATTGCGAAGTGCTGCTCGCGCACAGCTTTGCTCAGGAATCGCCTGCTTCACCAGCATTAGCAGAATTCGGAGAACCGGCTCAGAAGCCAACAGATGCGGAGGCAACATCTCTGGGGCAGGAGGACGTGTTTAAGGAGGGTAGCTTCCATCAAGTTACGCATTGAAACGGAAGTCTTGACTGTGTCAGAAGAGGTCAATTATCCGGTGAGTTGTAGAGCCCATTGGACTGTTCTAGGGGAAATCTTTCAGTGTACGCTCACACACATGGAGCTAAATACGCATGCTAACCCTGTGGCACATCAACAAGCAATGCCACGTTTACTGTGCCCTGTAGTTGCCAAATTACACGGCTACAGCTATGTAAGTTTTTGCTCTTTTTCCTCAGGAGGTTTAAATTATTTGGAGCAGGGAGGGAAATGCAGTTTAGAGTAGAGGGTTTGGGATGTAAAGTTAGGGGTAAAACGTGGCAGAGGTATGGTTTTGTGGTAAAGTCTCGGGAAAGTGTATCGGATTGATTTGGCTGCGTCAGGCTCACCTTTGAAAGTGTACATGGGGGGTGCAGGGAGCGTTCATGTGTGGGCGGACAGGTGGACGCTCCACACGCATTGATAGGGTTTTGAGGGAGCCGTTCCAAGAGATGTCCTTTGAGGATTTTGTTTTCAAATGCATTCTGATATAAGTTTTATGCAGGTGCTTTGGGGGCAGATTTGTGGATGTGTTGCCGGCAGGTAGATAGGGTTGACTGCGGGTGACCTGAGATACTATTCATGCAGGCGTTGTTGGGAGGGTATTTGTGAGATTTTATGAGGGTTTGTAAAAGGGGGGGTTCTGGGAATCCTAGGGATGCGTACCTCAACGCGCGGGTTTCATGCAAGCTGAGGATGAGCCCCTTTCAGCCCCACCCCTGCCCCGATGAAAGCATCATAGGTGTGGGCTGACGCAAGTTTTCGCATTTGGGGTTTTGCACTTTGGGCATCTTGAGCTGCACGTTTTGCGAACAGCATTTGGAGAAAGGTTTGTGGTTTTGGCCTCATGTCCCGAACGTAGAGTTGGGATTGGATGTTAACGCTTGAAGCTGCGCGTGAGTATGCTGGAATGAGAGCACCTTGCCCCTCCGCGGGCGCAAGTAGGTTTCCCTTATTCGTAGCCCAAATTGAGTTCAAAGGTCACAGCTTAGCCTTGCAAGATCTGGCGAATCTATGATGGTTGTCAGCCTTCAGGCAAACGTGCAAAGCACACTGGAAAGCAAAGGAAGCAAAGGAATCCTCCCAAGAGCGCCAGTCATGTAGTCGTGTTTGTGCAAAACCCTGCCAAGGACTCGCATGCGCCAGCACTGGCGGCTTCTGCTGAGCAGGATCAGTGGCAAAGAGCTGCCAAGGTGGCATATTGGCCCGACCGGTATAAGTGATGCAGTCTTCATGCATCAAGGTAAGTGTAAGAGCCGGATGGAGGTTGGTTTGTTTCCAGGAAGGGGTGTGGGCAACTGCTTGATTTCGTGTTCGTGTGGTAAGATGGCGAGTGCACGCAACTTGGAATCATGTGTGCCTGACGTAGGTGCCTGCTTTCCATAGCAGCCAACCCAGGTTTCGAAGGGCCCTTCACATCGTGATTCGCTGTCATGGCTATTTTGCCCTGAGGTCCCTAAGATCCCTGATCCCCAATGTTGCCCCCTGTAGCCCCAATGTTGCGGTGATGTCGTCAGCATACCAAGGTTTCTCAGCCTGGAGAGGCCTCAGCAAAGGCAACTGAAGCTTCTTGGCTTAATGAGGCCTTAGTGCTTAAGGTTTCGTGGTGCAGGGTTTAGGATGAACTTTGGGTACAAGGGCTAAGTGATGAGAGTATGGGGTTACGACCTTTGGCTAAGGGCATGCAATGCAATTTTTTGCATTTTTACCACTTTGACATGTACATTTGGGTGGCGCAGACTGTTTCTCATCTGTAAATACGAGGTACGAAGTTCTTGGTAGATGTTTCATGGGCCGCACTGGGTTTCTATGGAAAGGTTCCAGTAGATTTGTTTAGGGCTTCTTTTTTGCTGATTATGGCTGCATGCGGAGATTGGTAGCTTGTCATGGCGGGGTGGATCGGGCTGACAAGGAGATATACAAGCATGTGTTTGGAAGTTTGGTTCCAGTACAAGGACCGAAGACTCATCCCGTGGGGATGATACGTGCAAAAGTTTGAACTCCTCAAAGGGAGTTATGGAATGTAATGCTTTATATAATTTATATAGGGGTTATTAAGCGTGTAGACTATAGTTCATATGTGGATTGTCTGGAGGATCATACGCTAGGTGTCCTCCAGATCAAGATTCTCGGGAACAAGAAAGCTGTCTACGAGTCCTTGACTAGATGTTTTTGCTGACGTATAGGGTAGTTTCCCTGAATAGGGGGACCTCAATGTAGATGTAAGATATTCATAAAGTTCTTATAAGGACCCCCAAAAGGTACCCCTGATTTTGGGAAACCCACATCTGTATAGACATATATATATATATCTATATTATACATATGAGCCTGGCACCGGTTCTACCAGTGTTGGCTGAGAAGCCGCCTTTTGTAGTTGTGGGACTGGAGCCTGGTCTTACTTGTGATGAGTTCGGAGTTCCCACCAGCTTCGTGTTTTTGCGCTGCCTTTAGGCAACACCTTTTGCGAACTGCTTTGGGGTAGGGCTTGTGGTTTTGGATAGGTGTTTTGAACGCGGGGTTTAGTACACTCGAATTTTCGTGTGCTGGTGCCAACAGAATGAGGGTACATGGATAGCAATTAGAGAAGCATGCAGGGTAGATTCTTTCATGTTCTCACCGTTGAGCCAGGCTAATCCAAGAAGAGCTGCGCAGAGGAATTTCCTGGCGTACTTGGCTGTAGGGAGGTAAGATTTAGCGCATGTATGACATGTGTTATGCTACGGAAAAAGTGGGATAAAACACGAGGACAACAATAGAAGAACTTTGCTTAGGAATCGTCTGCTTCGCCAGCACGTGCAGAATCCGGAGCGCCGGCTCAGAAGCGAACAGATGCAGAGGCAACGTCTCTGGGGCGGGAGGGGTGTGCTTGAGGAGGGTAACTGCCATCAAGGTACACATTGAAACAGAAGTTTTGATTTTGTCAGAAGAGGTCAGTTTTCAGCAGAGGTGAGTTGTACAGCCCACGGGACTGTTCTAGGGGACTTCTTGCAGTGCAGCCTCACACACACATGGACCTAAAAGCGCATTGGTGATCCAGCGGCCGCGGCACATCAACAAGCCATGCCCTGTTTACGGTGCTGAGTAGGTGTCGACTTGGCTACGGCCCTGTACTTTGTGTTAATCCTTCCTGCTACTAGCTAGTAATGCACATTCCCTCTCTTGTATAGCCGTATGGTATGGAATACAGTCTAGGTTAAAAAGTATATATATATATCATATTATCTACACGTAACATCTAGCTTCTGTGCCTCAGGCTTCTGTTCCTCAGGGGATTAATTTATGATTGTTCTTACGGGGAGGGAAGTACTGTTGAGTGTAGAGGGTTTGGCATGTAAAGTTGAGGGTATAAGGTTGCAGAGGTATGGTTTTGTAGTAATGTTTCAGGTGGGGGTTATTAGGTCGAGTGAGCGGTAGATGATGGCCGCTCCACATCCCTACCATGGCTACGAAAGATCCCTAAGGCGCGGCCCTAAACCCTAATCGTAAACCTATGAACAGAAATTTCTTGAGGCCACCAGGCCTCCAGCAGCGGGAACGGCCCCAGCGGCGAAAATCGCTTCTGGGCGCAGTGTCAATCCCCTCCCTTGATTTTCCTAACAGACCCCCACCCCCTAATGATACTCTTTCCCTCCGCGGTTTAGGGTTTAGGGCGATACCCTTGCTTGAAGACTGCATGATACCCTTTCCCTCCCTTGTACGCGGGCATTGTGTAGGGAGTGCGTTTTGTTGGGGAGGGGTGGGGGTTTGTTGTTATGACCATTTTTGCTGTCAGGGATTGCTTGCGAGGGTAGAGGGTAAAGTGTATGGCATAAGGTGACTGGGGGGTATGGTTTTGTGGGGGCTTAGGGTGATGGGTTGAGGTTCACTTTTGGGGGTTACATTACAGGGACCGTTTGACTGGTGGATGCTCCACGGGGATTGATACGGTTCAGAGGGAGCTTTTCCAAAAGAAGTCCCTTGAGGATTTTGTTTTGAACCCCCCCTAAACCCTAAACTTTCCCTAAACCTTAAAACCTAAACTGGTAGACTGTTTTATTTGGGGTCAGATTGGTGGATGTGTTGCCGTGGGGTAGATGGGGTTGAAAGCAGACAGGGAGATGTAGTGACATAAAATAAATCATAGATCTGGAGAGAATTTGACATGTCTGATGCGTGTAAGGCGACCGGAAGATTTTCCGGACGGGAATCCTTCACCCCAAAGCCCTGCTTCCGCACAACTTTCTCAGGACTCGCCTGGTCCATCAGCACAGGCACCCTCCATGGTACTGGATCACAAGCAGAGAACGGCGGAGGCAACATTTGCGGAGCGGACGGTTGTTTTCAAAGCAGGACGGACTCGTCCATGAAGGTCAGCATTGAAATAGACGTCCCAACTCTTCGCGGACAGGTGAGTTCTCAGTGGCGGTAGGTCGTGCACCATTTGACTGTTCTGGGGTTGCAGCGAGCATACAGTTGGTGTTTTAAAACGCATCGCGGATCCATGAGAATTCAATTACTGGCGCTTGCAGGTGCACTAGCTTATACGGCTATAGTACTCTTTTTTCTTTTCTTTGTTATTCAAGCCTATGTCATGAGACATGTGTAGGGGTAGGTGTAGGCTGCACTATATCGTGACTACTATGACAGCTATCTTCCCGAGAGTCCCTGAGACCCCTACTACAGGGTGTGTCCCAAACAGCGCGATGACTTCGTGAGGTCACCCCTATATATTCCCTAGTGATTCTCCATTCCTCTATAAACCCCAAAATAAACCCAATATAAACCCCAATATAAACCCAATAATGTTTTGGAGAACGCAGGCTTCTCAGCCGGCAAAGATTGCAGCTTCTTGGATCAAAGTTAGCCTCCTCAACCCTAATATGGGGATAATGGAAAAGAAAATGGAAACTACTATATAATACTAGGATATATATTTTGGGATAATAGAAAAGAACATGGAAGCTACTATAGTATAATAGGGTGTATATTGGGGTTATATGGGCTGAGGGCAGGCAGGAGGTTGGGATGTAGAGTTTGAGGAAGAAGGGTCAAGGAATGTGGTTACCGGCTGAGTTTACTTGGGGATGTGAGTCGAGGTTCGAACTGTTGTTGGCGATTTTAGGGGCTGATCAGGTTTGTCGCTTCTTGCGTTTTGGGGCACGCCGCCGTGTATGGGGTCTGCCCTTGCTTGGGGGCTCCGAACCTAGAATTCAGGTTTGTAGCCTGAGTTTCCAGGTTTCTAGTAGAATGAGGGTGCATTAAGCCGTACAGTGCGAGGGGGAAGAGGTCTCGCTTGTGATGTGGCGTTGTCACTTGTTAGGAAGCTTCATGGGTAGCTTCCTCCATATTCTTCCCATCGAGCCTAGTAAGTGAAACCTGAGGCGACTTCCTCAAGGTGTTGTTCCAAGGTATAGCCTGGTCAATACCTGTTTTTTCCGTAATAGTTGAAAGCCGCTTGAATCGACAAGTCAAAGCATACACCCTGATCCCTGCAAGATGCATAGAATGTTTGATATGTCTGATAGCTGTAAGGAGACAGGAAGATCCCTCCACCACGAGTTCCTGCTCGCATCAAACTCTGCTCAGGAATCGCCTGGTTCCTCAGCTGAGACAGCCTCCACAGAGCTGGACCACAAGCAAAGAGCTGCAGAGGCAACCTTTGTGGGGCGGGACAGTTGTGCTTAACCCTAAACCCTAAACCCAGTTTTTTTCCATCAATGAAGGCCTGTTTCTGTGAATTCGAGGGTTGCTGTGTTCGGGTTACTGCATGTAATAGAGAAATACTGAAGTGCATCGCCCGGTGCACACACACATGGGGCCGAAAGCACATTGCGCATCTGTGGCAACTCAGCAATTTTGCTCGAATTTGCACAGCCTGGTTCTGGACATAATTCCTAGTATGACGGTCTTCCTAAGAGCCCCTGAGATCCCGACGGGGATGGGCCATACAGTGCAGTGGTTTCTTGAGGTTAAAAGGTTCTCAAGCCTATACACGGATTATGTAACCAAAGATGTCCCCAAACCCTGAACCCTAAACCCTAAACCCTAAACCCTAGCCCTAAACCCTAAACCAAAGATGTCGGTTTAGTTTACCCCAAGCCAAAGCCTGATGTCCTATATCCCTACGCCTATGCCTTAAATTTCAAATCCCAAGCCCTAAGCCCTGGATCTACAACCCTAACCTAAACCTCAGATCCCAAACACTAAACCCTCAGCAGCTTTTCATACCAAATCCTAAGTCTTAAGCCCTAAGCTCTTGTCGCAGGAAATTCGGCAGCTGCAGCAGTGGCTGCTTGGAGGCCCAAAGTTGCAAAGCCTCAGATTCCTTTGCCGCAGACATGGTAAAGGGCTTAGGGTTGGGAGTTCTGTATTTAGGGTCTGGGGTTTAGGGTATTGATACAGTGCTACCTATGTAGGCGTTTACCTTGACCCCTGAGGTTTTTGATGGTGTTAAGGCCAGGTGTACCATTACCCGCAAATTCTTGGGTCATTCTAAGGTCAAGGTTCACATAAGGATATAGGGGTTTAGGGTTTAGGTTTGAGAGTTTTTTTAAGATGTAATCAGGTCCCGTAGATGCATGCGAAATATCACGAACTCCCTGAAGGTCACATGTGGAAGACCGGAAGCCTGTTTGTGCACCTCATTTGGACAGCAGACGCTCATGATAGAAAGTGCGTTGCAAAGCTTCTGGAGAGCCACAGGGTCGTGCTTTAGGATATTTGTCGATTCTCCTTGTTTCTGGTTAGAGACCTTTCGTGTAAGTGGAGTCGGAACAGATGAAAGCATAGCCGAGGATATCACGACAAAGAGGAGAAAGTGGCTGCTGTCAGACAGGCGCTCCAGAATATTCAGGGTAGTGATCGGAAAGGCGAAGACAAAGGAAAGCATGGCGATGAATCACACAGTGTCGCAGTTATGGCGCGACAGAAGACTGAAGAGTATCCAGAGGATCCGAGCATTGCAGTCATGGCGATCTCTGACCTGCTCGCTTATCTGCTGAATGGTGAGGGAGAAGAGTTTACGAAGGTCGTCGAAGACTTACTTGAGGAGGCGGCGGCATAAATTACGAACAACAGCAACAACAGTAGCAGTAGCATCGATCAGCACATTGTGGTAATCAAGCGTGATGGAGTGATGGTGACGATTTGAACTGGAACTATGATGACGAGGATGATGGCGACGTCCCCGATGATGATTGTCAGGATGAGAGTAAGTTAGGTTTGCGCGCAGGACAGGTAGAGGTGAAGTCCAGCAATGACGGCATGAGTTGTTTCATGCTTTACCCTTTGGAGGTCCTGTGGGGTTTGATAAAAGCTGATGCTATGGACTGAGTCTTGTGCTCGACTGCATGTTCCATGAATTGCAAGCAGTCTTGGCACACCAGCGCTGAATGATGCTGCGAATGCTGCAGCAACGAAGAAGGCGTCCAGATGGGCTTGGGCCACCAATCCGAATTGCATGCATCCTTCAAAGAGAAAGGTTTAAAACTGTGTTTAGGGTTTGGGGTTTAGGCTGCACAGTGACATTTGAAGGGAGCCCCTTCCAAGTTTTGTGCTCGACAATGCGTTTGGCATCCATGACAGCATTCAGAAGCTCAAGGAAAGCTCGCCCTCAAATCACCTTCTATGTGTAGGGTTTTTAACGGAAGCAGAATGTTCCTTGTCACGGACTTTACCCTACACACAGGTTCCCATAACCAGAAGCCAAGCGTCACTTGAACAATGCCGCAAGCCTGTCCTGCATTTATCCTTACTCATAGGCTCCTGCAATACGACCTGGGCATGGACACGCTTGGAACTGGACGCAATCCCAAGTGAATGTAATCTTACTTGCGGCGCCCGACATGAAAGCGATTGTAGAGTCGTCATCTCTTGGGCACGGACGAACTTCGAACCAGAAAACTCACAATGGAGGCAATCATGATTTGAATGCTTTCTGGAAAGTAAATTAGTCAACTGAAAAACGTACTTTGGCACACTGGTCTCCTATGACGTGGATGCCCTTTGACAGGGATGTGGTGCTGGTTGGATGTTATAATAGTTTAGGCTGGCATGTTCTTCGAAATAGGCAACTATCGTACATGCCCATGGTCATGATTCGGGCATGGATGCCTTTTCAAAATGGTTGCAAGCGCAGAGCATTGATGCATTTCCATGTGGTCGATATCATTTGTTCATAAACTCCAAGCAACAGAGCAATTTCAAGATCAAGATCGGTGTTGTTCTTATGGCCATGCTGTGACAAAACCGGCATGTAATCACAGCTTCCGAGAAACTAGAAGCATCGGCCGCGAGCAGCAACTTTTTAAAAATCACCCTTTGCTGACGGGCTACAAGCATGTCTGCCAGTGCTCTCGGCAGCGGAAATTTAGGAGAGACCTGATCTGGTATGACACTGGTACCAACAACTGAGATGCTGGGGATTGGCACATCTGGAATTGTCCAGCACCTCAGGAATTTGTTGGCTGTTACCAGCAGACATGCATGTTTAGAACGTCGTCTCATTTGTGTACTTGCTTGCACACACAGCACTGCATTCTTACCTGGCGTTTTCGTTGTGTTCGTGTCTTTTCTTGCTTGTGTCGCAGAGGCAGTGGAAGTCTAGGTCGTGGTCATGGTTGTTGTTGTTGTTGTTGGTGGTGGTGGTGGTGGTGGTGGTGGTGGCGGCGGCGGCGGCGGCGGCGGCGGCGGGAGTGTGGGGTTGGCGCGGGCGGTGGCGGTGGTGGCGGCTTTGATTGTGGTTGTGGTCGTGCTAACGCGGGTTCCGATCAGCTGCAGAGGTGGCGGTGGTAATAGTGCCGCTTCAGGTGGTCTCCGTGGTGTGTCCTAATTGCTGTTGCTGCTTTTGCTCCGGCTACTGGCCACTGATGCTGCTCTAGCTGCCTACTCAAACATGTAGAAAACCCCGCCTTGTATGCAGGTTCCCGACTGCAAGCAATCAGCTCCTTTGCGGGAGCACATGCGCACCATTCTCGGTGACCGTGAAGCTGCCAGGGAAGTTTTTGTGCCAAGCTTGCATTTGGCAACTGAAGACTGAATCGTAACGTGACAAACGTGCTTTTTAACCGCTTGTGTTTTGAAGTGACCTTTGTAGTTGTTTTTGGGTGTTCTGCATGCGCAGTGTCAGGCTTCCTCCCAGGGCAGCAGCGAGGCACAAAAGGATCCCAAGCAGGATCCCGTTAGAAGGCTCAGTCTCAGTGCTGCCTTCCACAAGTTGATTGACCCTATCCAGCGACTGCAGTCGAAGGAGGCTATATCCAAGAGGCCAAGCGAGAAGCCGAAGCGAGAAGCCGAGAAGCCGGACAAGAAAGGCTCAGCACTTCGCTTAGAATACCAGAACCTCTTGAAAGCTCCGAAGGTGCAAACATCTTTGAAAAGACTTCCAATACCCGCGCTGGCAGCATGCAAGAAAGTGGTGCTGAAGGCTATAGCAGACACTCCTAACGAAGAGACCCTGGGCACAGATGCTAGGCTGTGCTCGACCTAGTTCTTCTTAAGCTGCATTTCACGACTGCATCTAAGTAAGAGATCTTACAAGATTTCGTGGAAGGGTTTTTGGTCACATCCTGTTTCCCCACAAGTGTCCTTTCCAGAAGGGGCTGGAGGCCCAAAACCACACAAGGATACCGTGGAGGCGATCACGTCCGCAGCATGGCTACAGCTGCGGTTGGTCACAGCTGTCGATGCTGGGCTCGACCTGCTGGCGTTGGCCTGCCTGTGCCTGGATTGTGGAATTGCTATGTCTATTGCTATTCTTTAGTTTTACTATTACTTTATTCAACTCTATTACTATTTCTGTTACACCTTAACCCTAAACCCCTAAACCCCACTTGTAAATGCTGAACCCGCCTGAGCACAATTTGATCTTGAATCCCCAAGCAATAAACCCCCATCGCCAATCCCAGACCCTGAACGGCCCAGGTGTTTGGTAACCTATACTTGTGGTTTTGGCGATGGCATCTATGGTCAGTCCTGACCTTAGATGATCGCCACACAGATTTGGGGATCTTGTCATGAGGGCTTGATTCTTCTGGAGGCGTACATATGTGTTTGTATATGCAGATCTAGATATAGAGACACAAATGTACATGCAACTGTGCATGTCTATATATGTATGTATCTGTATGTCCAGATCTAGCTTAGAGTAGAAAGGTCAGCCAGCATGCTTTATCATGTTGCTGAAGCTATCCGGAAGGCCGGCGTTGTGGACGTTGGCATTTATTCACGCAAAGGAAGCTATTGAATGGATAACGCAGATTGGCCAGCTTGCCTTTGGCCGTTTGTTGGATCTTCTGCAAGCTTCTGATGACAAGCTGTATATGATCTGTGGCAGAAATTCTGATGATGAGGAGATAGCTGCTTTACGCAAAGAGATCACACAAGCTGCATCTTTGGCTCATCCGGCTCTGAGCCTCGAAACTGCAGCTGATCTGCTGTTCCTGGTCGTTGGCTACCTTGCCATTCTTCCTCAGATGCTCGTTGCTGATGAGTAAAGAACACTTGTCCTACTGTCGCAAAGGAGATCTTGTACCGCTCAGGCCTCTCACAATACTGTACTTCCGACAGAGTAAAGGGTCTAGGTTTTGCGGTGCAAGATTTGCTCCATGTGCACTATCACCAGTGAAGGTCGAAACCTCAGTCACGAAACTCGAAACCACAATCAGTACACTCAACTCCAGATTTCGTAAGCCTTTTGATTCCTCAAACTTTTCTGCAATTCCCAGGATGGGGCTATGCAGCGGGGAGTCGCCGGTGCTGGAAAAGGCCCAAGGGTCATAGGGGGAAATTCCATGTGGTTTGGTTCCCGGTACCTCCGAAGCCTTTGGTAATGTTGGAAGAAGGTTACCACCCATTAGCCAGGTCTTTCTTCCGTGGTTTTGCTCGATGTACTGGCTGCGATTTATGTACAGCCTTCGTGGAGAGCGGTGGCTGGGACCTTACTTACTACCCATCCTATCAGCTGTACGTGACACTGTGGCTTTCTTCTTTGTCACCATGGGGTGCATCGCGGCTGCAACACACGCCTACGTGATCCTGGGGCCCCGTGGTGAGGACGCCTTTCCGCTCTATTCTGCTTTCACCCATACCGTTCGTCTCGCCATGTTCGGAGATTTTGATCTCTTTGAGTACCAGGGCCAGGACACACTGTTTGAGCAGAATCAGACGAATCCAAAGCTTTGGGAGCCGGTGGACCCGGAGCCCATAGGTGAAGATCTGGAAACAAAGACCTACCTCTACTTGCAAGGCTTATTCTTTTGCACCGGTATTGGCGTCCAAGTCCTACTCATGAACTTGTTGATCGGTATTCTTAGCCAAAATTACGAGATGCAGCAAGGAAGGGCGCAGGTCCTCTTTGTGCAGGCCCGGGCGCGCATGTTGCTTGAACAGCAGCGCCGGCCTTGGGCTCAGCTCAAAGAACTTCGTAAGTTGTTCCATAAGGTGTCACCGCGATGGGCCAAAGGTTCTAACGGCCAGAAGACTGAGCCAGTACAGCACGGGCCAGCCGAGGATGACAAGATGCAAAAGAAGTTCGACAACCTCCCGTCAATATACCGGCAGTGTGCCAGCTGGGGAATTGGGGCCCTGGTCCCTCTTCGGTATGTCCTGGCTCCCCCTCGTAGTGGCCCCTTGTTGACTGCTGAAGGCCCCAAGCCTGAAGACATATGGAGGCGCTTCCGTGCGCGCATGGTGTACAAACCCGTGGTGAGCTGTCCGTGTCTGTCGTTGATATTCCCCGTGATATCCATCGTGCTGCTGGCCCTCTCACTCGCGAGTTTGCTGGTCTTCGTTGCTGTGGCCCTGGTCCTACGCCTGGTGGGCATCCAGGTGCGGAGGACTAGATGGCAATTAATCGTTTCCGCCTGACATGAAACACCCCTCCCCAGACTCTGATGTCGAGAATGTCCTTTGGCGTATTTGGGCTAGAACATGGATAGCGTTCTTAAAACATACTCACCACAAGGGCCAGATGAGATGACGTGGAACGCGTACTACTTCCACGTTTCTTCTTATTCTGCCCATCCTTATAAAGCCTTTGATGTCAGAACTGCTGTTGCAGTACGGGTAGGAACCTGTAGACCAACAACCAAATCTCCAACCTTGAGAGCTTGCAATTTACGAATATCACCCTCAGTTCTGAAAATCAGGTGAATGGCCTCCATTACACCGTGAACTTTGCTGTGTTCGGCCTCTTCGGTGATCGTTGGGCTTCTGAATGTCCCTGGCTCAGCGGTGAGATAGCCTTCATGCTTTATGACAATTCCTTGTACGGCCAAAACGACCCAACGACACAGCTCGACCACCATAAAAACCTCGCATTCTGGTCTTTATTCTGAGACCAAAGGGGCCGGTATATAATTCTTGCGAGGGACCCTTATCGTCCACAAGAATGCCAATCTGTCCGCAGTTCTTACGGCTAGCATAATTTCGAGAACTTCTTGTGCGCAACCAAAAGCCTGACAAAAAATGCCTAAAACCCCCCAAAACCCCCAACCACAAGCCCGAAATCTAAAATCCTGAATCCTAAAAAACCTTGAATCCTCAATCCTAAGCCCCGGTGCCCTTAGTCTGAAACTGGGATAGCCTGCTAAAATGAATCTCAGGCGAGATTCTTGCGCTTGTCCGCCCTGGCGCAGATGAGCTCAGAGGCATGCGGAGTGAACTCAAGGCCTCTATTTGGGGTTCAGGTGTTTTGGATGAAGCAGGTTTGGAGTTCAGGGTTTAGGGTGTAAGGGTTTTGGGGCTTAAAGGGTTTTGCTGTTTGGGTTGTAGAGTCTGAGGTGTAGAGATTGAGAATCAGGGTTGAAAGGCTTGGGCAGGAAGTCATTAATTGTTGGCTAGCTCCTCGCACGTTGCATAAACCCACCACCCCACCACTTTCCACCAGCCCTTTTCACGATTTGGTTTTGGGTTTACAGCATAGAGTCTATTTTTTCGGAGTTTGCGCTGGCCCTGGAGGTATGGGGAAAAGATTGACGATTTTAAAGCTTGCGTTGGATGAGTGCGTGTACAAAAGACATTTCCCCCGAGCCAAGTTGTGATTCACATGATTTGCGAGGGGGCTGAAGGAGATGCGATGTTAGTTCTTCACCTGAAGCTTCCTTTAATACACCATAATACCTGATACCGGCCCAACATGTTGCTTGACTTAATCGTTTTCTTGTTGTTGACAACTTCAAAGTCTTGGTCCTCCTGTTGGATTTCTGCCGCAGGAGAAGATACAAAAGGTGGAGAAGACTCTGCAAGAGCAGCAGAAGACACTCCAAGATTCGCAAAAGGCACTCCAAGATCAGCAGGACCCGAAGCCAGTCGAAAAGCTAGAGCTCCCTCAGCAAGTATTTGGGAAGCCTGGGTAGCATCAGGTTGCCGATCCCCGCCAATAGCTGTATCTTCAGGCTTCAAACTACATCGGTCTTGGCTATGCAGCATTAGGTTTGGTATAAAGTGGTGACAGTTGGTGCGTGGAGGAAATCTTGCAACGCTATGGCTGTAATTCCCAAGGCATGGGGATGTAAAGTTGTGCAAGGTATCAACCATCCGCAGTAGGGAAGGACATCAGGATTTCCTAAGGCCAACCTCTCGAGACCTGGTGTCCAACATCTTGCACCGCTCCGACATGAATTTTGAAATCTTGCGGCCCTAAACCCTAAACCCTAAACCACTGGTACTTCAACTATCTCAGAAGAGTCGTAGGCATAAAGGCGTCATATTATTCCAGAATCCCAAACAGAGCAGTATGGATCAAAGCCAACAAGCCGGCTACCCCTTCCCAAACCCTTATGTCTGCCCAATTTAAACTCCTCACCGAGTCTATTCTTACTCCCACTGATGACCCCTTTCATCATGTCATGTTTTCACCAGGATATTCAGACAGAGTTGGCATTCAACGCAACAGTAAACGCGGCCCTCCACCCCCTCATTGTTTAGGCCTAACCTCTCAGCGTGCACTAACATTTTTTGCACAAGACGTCCCTACCCAACCAGGCTACTCCTCACAAAGCAGGTTGGACCTCCTAGGCCTCAAACAGTACATTACGAAACACCCAGAATACCCTGCTCGGCTGGCTGCTGCGCCAACGCGACTTTTAACTACTTCCGGAGTAGTGTTGGTGGCGCATGGCGGTCGTAAAAAAACCCTAAACCAAAAGACCCCTGAGGGAATTCTAGGACTTGGGATTCTGTTAGATGATGTAGGTATGTGCAACTTCCTGGTCCACCCTATATTCAGGTTCGAGGACAGGGGCTATTTGTTTGCATGTCTTACAGCCGCGATCGGAGTCGGGCTGCTTTTTGTTTGCAGGCATATGCCTAGCATGTTGCATCGCATAGGTATCGCATAGGGGTGCCGGGGTGGTTATTGCGTCAGAGGAACTTGAAGACGAATGAATGCCTCACTGTTTAGGTATCGGGTTCAAGGTTTAGGGTTTGCCGGAAGTTTTACTCCTTAGTGTTGCAAACTATGCCCATACAAACATCGACAAGGCGCTTCAGCCAGGGATTTTCGAAAGCACCTCAACCCTAAACCGTAAACCCTAAACCCAAACCCTAGACCCCAAACCCTAAACCCAAATCAGTTGAGACCCTCCCACCAGAGTCTTACAGCATGGTCCCCGCATAGCTCCAGGAACCCTCAGAG
Organism: Symbiodinium pilosum; assembly: GCA_905231905.1. Taxonomy (NCBI): domain Eukaryota; class Dinophyceae; order Suessiales; family Symbiodiniaceae; genus Symbiodinium; species Symbiodinium pilosum. The sequence continues at coordinate 23,902 of CAJNIZ010016358.1, forward strand.
CGCCCCGTTTCGCGAAATCCCCAGGACCCGCCCACCCCCCCCTAATATCACATATTCCCCATTGTGGTATATTATAGTGTATTGGGAGTATTTAATATCACGGGGGGTGGGGGGGTTAATATTAGAGGGAGGAGATCAGGCTGAGCCGCTCCTCATGTTTTCGTTAATTTGCAGTTTGAAGGCAAGAAATTTGCAGTTCGAGCGTAAGTTACATGAGCGTGTTGGCTGTCTTTGTTTGACGGTGACTTATGAGTAGAATTTAATTTGAAGACACTATGGTACCCATTATAGAGTAAGATTATATCTTCTTTTTAGGGTATAGTATTTTACATAAGGAATACTATCTTACTAGGTTCAACCACCAAGAAAAGCACTACTCACATGTTTGTTTGTGTTACCACCGCTCCCTCAGGACCCTCAGCCTGGTTCAGGGGCTTACAAAGACTTTTTGTGTAGCATTTTGGGTTTAGGGTTTTGGGTTTCGTGGTTTTCAGGCTTCTGCGGGCGCCTGAAGTCCTGGTCGTTATTTGCAAGAGCAGAGGTGAGTTATTGTGAGCTTCTCAATGTTTTGCCCGTGAATCCCTGAGGCCTGAACCCTAAGCCAGCGCAGGAGACTGTGAAAAGCTTGGATGGCAAAATGGACACAATACTTGAGCTCCTTCGAGAAAGCAACCTGGATTACATGTAGGGATTTATAGGGATGTAAAGGTGGTATATGGCAGTTACGTACGGATATGTAGGGACGTTGCGTTCTCTTGGGCGTGCCTCCTTCGAAGGGTCTTGAGAATCCGGTGCTGTTGGTGAACGAAGGGTTTAGGGTTCAGGGACAAGTGCCCTGCCCCGTGAGCGCCAGGAAGGCTCAGCTAGTTCTGAGGTCAATCCCCCCTACAGTGATTGCCCTTAATTTTGGATTTAATAGGGCCTTAATATACCTATACGTATTTCTTGTTGTACCTCCCATTACTGGGTGGGTGATCGACTCATCCTAGTGCCACCTTTTTCAGGGCCTGGGTGCCCAAAGCCTAGGCATGACGCCCGAGCCATTGGCCCGAAAACATCAGTCCTGAAGCTAAGAATCCCTAAGCGCCAAACCTGCAATGCTAACCCGACAAAGTAGCAACTTTGTAATTTGGTACTGGGGTTGACAACTGGGTTGCTGTTAAGGAACGCAATTTAAGTTACTATCTGTTTGGAAGCCATATTAAGTATTATACAGACCCATCATGGTAACTTCATTTAAGTTCCTCAACAGCAACCCAGACAAGCAGGAGGAAGGGTCTTCTTCTAAAGATTTCGACATTTTTGACTGGCGAAACCTCCTATTTTCCCGCACAAAGAATGCATATGAGACGTCCTGGGAATGGTCATAAAACCCATCTACGAAACTCCTCGATTCTTACTTGAAGGGTCACGGGGACTTAGTAAGTGGGTTAATAACCTGTATAACCCATATAGTAACCCTAATTATCTTAATTATTAACCTACTTACTAAGTCCCCATGACCCTGCAAGTGACCCCCTAGTTCAAGCTCAAACCACACACCCCGACCCCTAGACGCCTCAACTCCCACATTCTTACCCCTTCAAATCCCCCCAAAGCCACCAAATCTCAAACCTCTAAACCCTAAAACCCTAGAATCCTAAACCCCAAAACCCCCCAACTCTAAACCCCTAAACTCTAATCTAAACCCTAAACTTTAGGACTTCAAGTTTCTCAGGCCGTCCCAGCTCCCCTTCTCAGTGAAGGGAGGTTTCGAGACGCCTAGATACATAGGTTTTAGGGTTCGCTGTGTAGGATTCGATTGTCAGACTTGAGGATTTCAGGATGTTTTTTCGTGGGAACCTTTGGGGGGTGCCCATAGTTCAAGGTTTCGGTCCTTGTTGGGTTGTCTTTAGATCCTGTGGCTTGTGCCTCACATGATAGGGATCTGAGGAAGACCTGAAAGTTCCAAACTGCAGATCTAGCCACTTCCGTTGGGATGGCATGAGACCCCGAATCGAATTTCTCCACAGATCTCTAATCTTTCCCGGAACATCTTATGAGATTTTGTGTATGCGCGCCCAGTTTGAGTGTGTGCCAACGTTGGGGTCTGCAGGTATCACAAGACAGACAGATAGCATAAATGTTTGTCCACACAGAGGCCCGAAATGATCGTGATTTTGGCACATGCCCATCGGGCGCTATGCTGCCATGGCTCATGCCGCTAAGCGGCCAACGACTTGCCACAATCAAACGCAGAAAAAGATCACAAAGGGAAACTGTGCAAAAAAGCATTTAGACTCGCAGTTGCAACCATACGGCAAGCAACCCCCACTCGCTCCTAAGAATGCTTTGTGAACTGTTCGATTTCAGCTGTCATATAGACGGTATGTTGATGTTTACGGCGACAAGGCTTGCCCAGTTAGTCCAGAGGCTAGGGGATAAGCTCTGCCCGACATGCCGACAAAGCACTGTGCAGAAGTTCCCTATCAAAGCTCCAAAGCAACGTACTGAGTTTCTAATGGCTCCCTGCCCCTGAGATCCCCGAACCTGCCTTAAATCCCGGAGTTTCTGCCGCTTTTCTCTTGCTTCAGGCTCCTAAACCGTTCAAAAGCAACCATTCGCGTTCCTGGAAAGTAGCCACTGTACACCGTTTCTGTAACATGGCAACACCCCTAAACCCTAAACCTTAAACCTTAAATCTCGTTGCATTGCCACACTTCAGATTTACAGGCTGTAATCTGAAGTAGACGGGGGGTTCCAAAAGTTAGGGGTACCTTTTTGGGGGATCTGCTTTGTTTTGTTGATTCAACTGCTTCCCTATGTGGCAGACGGTGCATTCTCAGTTGGGGGATGCGCCAGCATTGTAATTTCTTTCTTTGAATTCAGTATTTGCCTAAGTGCTTCTTACTGTATGAGGTGATCGACAGAATAAATCCGACGACAGCTAACAGAGCAAAGACTCGTAGTCAGCCGTGAGATTAGAGTCTCGTAGGGCCCAGGGAGTCTTTTCGGGGATCCCAAGTTAATCCTTTTCGGCACTTACAAAGCCATCACAGAATTCGTCTGTGGATTGAATTGGAGGGAGTTCCCAAGCTTCCATCCTGAAGCAGGAGAAACAGGGAAGGGCACTGCGCCTTTCAGACCCCATGACTCAAAGCTGCAGAATCTTAGCTCCTGCATGTCGCATGCGTACTCGCTCGAGCCAGCTGTTGTGTTCAATTGGCAGGTCTTGTTTTTTGAAGTGCAAAAGTCTGTCGTTCGACTTTACAGCACAGAGCTGCTTAATGCGGAAGCCTAGGCGTGTGGCAAGCTGCCGGACGGCCAGTCAAAATCTCTTCCGCTTTTATCAGTCGTACGTTTTCTTTCGAAGTCTTACTCACCTAACATTGAAGAAGTGCACTGTTCAGAGCATGGTCATCTCCTGTACTGATGTTGCTGGATTACAGACCTTCTTGAAGCAAGGAATCCCTAAAGCCTTACAATCATCTCTCTGAGGGCTGATTAATATCCCTGATCCCGCCGGAAACTGATGTGCGCCGTTGGGCTGTCTCGCCGTGCGCTGGCAACACCATGAGTGAGCAGCAAGCGCCTTCGCTGCAGCTAGCTTTCAATTGAGGAGCTTCCAAAATATCTCCTGCCTGGCATTCATGCAGGAATGACTTCATCGTGTGAAAAATCCATAGACTCGTGTGCCGAGTAGTCCTGGCGTGGCTATTCTTTCCCAATGAGGTTTAGGGTTCAGGGTTTGGAGTGATTGCCGGCGTTTGCATTTCCATATCGTGTCCTGGTTTCTCTCCCATTTCTTGTTTGGGCCTTTCTTGCATGGAGGTTTTTCTTTGGAAACATAGAACAGGGACTTGCTTTGAACGCATCCCCATGTTAGTCAGGGCTATTGTGATTGGGATTCTGATCGCGGAAGCCCCTCAACCTTGGGACGTGGAACCCACAAAATGGATTCTAATTGGACTGCCTTGCTTTAATCAGGAACCCCAAGCCTCAAAAATACGCAATGGAGTTCCATGGTTGCATGGGTGACGGTCCATTCTGATGCACGGTTTCTGAAGGTTCAATTGGCACTAATGTTTTTTTTTTTCTGGTGACTGACATGCGGATTCTAGCGGCAGTCTCTGGAACATAGCGATCTTTCATCGGACGGTTCGGAGATCCGTTCGGCGTGAGGCTCAGGTTTCTTGCTGGGTTAAGCAGGCTGTAAGCTTATGGCCGTATTCAGACATAATCCAAGTGGAACCTTGCAGATTCTGCAAGAAGCCCTTGATCGGTCCTTGAAAATGGCTCATGTTTTGTAGGACCCCCTAATGTGCTGCAGGCTCCACCGCTGCAGATCCTTACATGGTGTGGGCGATACTCCTACCAACAGCCTCAGCAACTTTACACTGTAAAGGTATTCCTCAAAATCATGGTTGCCCTTCAAATCTGCAAGCAAACAAGGGTGTTGTTTGGTTAAGGGGATCCGAAACGGATCCCTGATTTTCACAAGCCCTCAACTGAGCGTGCACCACCTTACTTAGGCTCATGCGCTTTGGACCCGGCAGCTGCAGTGGGAAACAACAAGAACGACCCTGAAAATTAAACCAGCGAAGAAGAAACCATTAGAAACAAATGTGGCATGGAGGCATACGCAAAGCAGCAACGATATGTGACGGTCTTGTTCAGGTATGCAAAAAGTTTGCAACCCGATGTCTTGAGAGATACGAAGGCTGGAGAAGAACTCTTGCACGCCTAGGAACCCATGATGCTTGAACTACTGGGATGTAGGGTACTCAAGGTGGTGCAAGATTTCCTCCATCTACATTACGCGACGTGTCAGTTTTCTGTCTGTTTTTTTTATACGAGTTGTGTGAGAAATCGCTGCAGATCAGATTTGGCTGTCCGGGTGCACAGCTGATGATTAGGAGACGTGAGCTGTTGACGCTTTTTCAGGTTCATTGGTCTTGGCGAATGCATTTTTTTGATTGCATTCTGTTGTGGATGGCTTTTGCTCTGATGGTTCAAGGCCTTGTGTTTTGAATTTGTTTTCTCCCTTTTCGGATCAAATTTCGGATCAAATTGAGTTTTTGGTGACTCATTGTGGTTGACTCGCAACTCTAGACCAACCCACACAAGCCCCCAAACCTTCAAGGCTAAACCCTTAAGTTTAACCCTTGAAAGAAGTCCGCACCCTCAAGGACAATGAGTTAGAGGGTGATTGGCAGACTACGGACCCTTCGACTGCCATGTCTGGACCAGACACAGACCAGAAGCACGGAAAGAAGAAGAAGCTGGGACCTTTTGATGGTATAGTAAAGTAGATTCTGGTATATTGTAATATAGTACATTGTGGTGTATTGTGATATAATATAGTATGTTATGTTTTTTTAATGGTATAATATAGTATATTATGGTGTATTATGGTATACTATATCGTATATTAGGGTATATTATGGTGTCTGCCTGAGGAATCCGAAGGTTGGAAGCTGGGAAGTCTGCCTTATGAACCCTAATGTAGACCCGTGATACTTGCGGTATGAAAGTTACAGAGGGATGACTTATGGGGCTGTGCAGCACTTGCTTTTTTATGTATTGACTGGCTCTTAGGTGGCACATAGTTTTTACACCTCATAAAGAAATGCTTTGACAAACCCTTCGTGAACCTTTCCTGCGAGACTTGAGGAAAATGAAGAAGACACATCTGAGGAGGATGGTGCTGCAGCTGCATATGTGAGGGCAAAGTGGGCTTGTGAGCGATTGAATCACTTATCCTCCCCTGTTTTTCAACATTTGTTGCATGATAGTGGGTTTGGTCACGTCGCAGGAGTACTGGTCGTCATCGTCGTCGTTGTTTTGTTGCAATTATCCTGTAAGAATGTAGCAGCAGAGGTGGTTGTAGAAAGAGCAGTGACAATGGCAGTGCATACCGCATCCAAGACCTTTGATTCCGTTGGCCAAGTCCACAAGCGGCAGGAGCTTTGAGTGGCTAAGGGCTAGGGATGACGGTAGTATTTCTTCCCCCAGACGCCCACATTCGCCGTCAAAACAGCATCCGGATTATGCTCGTATAAGCTAGTAATCTTCTTATGTTTGCCGTCAGTCTCCAACCCCTTAGGATAGCAGAGTGCATTTACGTTGGGTATTGCTGGATGCATACAAAAGCCACGAATCTAGCCGAAAAAGGTCGGGCGTGTTAACTGTACAGCCAGCCCGCAAGAGCGGAAAACTTCCAAACATCCACAACTCTGACTATTTAATCCTCTGCCTTTGGAGGGGCAACGAACTCTTTCCAGCCCCAAGCTCAACCTCAGATTCATAGTTCTACCAAATATCACTCCGACTCAGTTGAAATGGAAGCCTCGCAGTTGTCTTGAGGCCCCGAGGGATCGACAGGAGGCCGCGGCTTCAAGTTCGAAGACTGCAGCTCGCGGGTTTTTATATGATTTAAGGTTGAGGGCCTCGGAGACGCAGTGTGAGTGTGGTGAGGGTTCGTAGCAGTATTGTGGGAACTATAAGGACATACACGGACATCATCCGACTATTTAGTATTTCATATACAAATGCATTCGAGAAGCAGACTTCTCATTCCATCCCACATGTCAGGCAACTAGCTAGCAGCAAGCTCTTCAGGGATGTCCGCGGCATCGCTCCTAATCAGGTCCACACAGGGTTCCTGAGAGTTTGTTAAGCGATTTTTGTCTTGCGGTAGCAAGTCATGATAAGGTCCACTGTATGGCTTTGGACTTAGAACAAGTAGCTCAAGGAGTGGGTCTCAACTTTGCTAACTAGGTGGTTGACAGAAGATTTGCATTGTTGAGGGTCTTCACGCAGACATTTCTCAGTGTGGCGTAGCGTGGCATTCAAGCTTCCAGGCGCAGGCTCCGAGTTTAGGGCTTGGCTTGAGGTCTGAAATGCTAGGTTTGTGCTCGAGGCAAGCATTGAGTGTACATGTGCGGCCGCAGCCAAGCCTTCAAAATTAGAAGCCAAGTTTCCTTGCAGGCTGCGATCCAATGCCGCCTCCTTCCCTTGGAGGCATGCCGGAGCTTCCCTAAATCCTGAACCCGCAAAACCTCTCTAATCTGACATCCCATCAAGACGGAGCATGGTGGGTGCGGGCTACTTGCGGCTAGTTGAACCCTAGGTAGGAAGCTGGTGCTGTGTAGGGGCTTAAAAGGGTTGTAGGCAGAGTTGATATCCGGTTCATACAGGAATAGTATACTAGTAGTGTACAAGCAAATGGAAAAGACACGGAACACAAAATGGAAACTAGAAATATACAGGGTTTAGAGAAAACGAAATGGAAACTGGAATTATTCAGGGCTTAGAGGGTATCTAGGCAGCGACAAGCCCACGTCATCATCCGTTGATTGCCTAAACCCTAAACCCTAAATTCAAGGCCTAGGCCGCCCACCTGTCTATGGTGGGCGCCTTAGCCCGCGATGGCAAAAGGTCTCCACGTAGCCCTGCCTCAGCACAGCCACGGTTGCGGCAGCGCCCATGACGAGCCAGGAACCGGAAGGAGTTCTCCTTGCAACTAGTACTGGTTGCGAAAAAAGGTAATTAACCTAAACTCCAAGCCTGTGACTCTGGGCTTGGGGCCGGTTTTTCCAGGGGCGAGCGAATTTTGGAATCATGCCGCCTCAGAACCTGGAGGAGCCTGGCACTACTCCACACAAATTTTGAGCACCCTAAAGAAAACCCAACCCGCTGCAGGCGGGCCTCCCAGCCAGGGCCTCCCAGAGTCTCCCAGCACCTCCGAGACCCCAGCCTGCCAAGACCTTCCAGGGCCTCCCAGCCCAAACCCTCTACAGACCTTTGAGGCCAGGCCTCCCGTTTAGCTCACCTCCCCCCATTTCCAGGCTTTCAGGGTCTCTGGTCCTGCCAGGGACGGCCATGCCGGAGCTTTCTTCAAAGACTGTCCCAGATCGGTTTTTTGCTTTCAGAAATCTTCAAGAACTCCCACAAAGCCTCTCACAGGGTGAAAACCTTTGACCATTTTTCAGGGGGCCTGCAAGAAGGTTTAGATCCCTTCAACAACGAAAACACCAAATGAAATGTATTGGTGTTGTTGACCAAGATGGACCTAAGTGAGTTTAGGTCCTAAACCCTAAAAGGAGTAGGTTTGGGCGGTTTGGCCGCCTCACACGGCCCCGGGTGGGTGATTGGTTAGATGGCCCTCTACCTTCAGGCCATGGCAGCACATGGCATGCAGCCATGAACTTGCAGAGGTCTTCACACCTACTCATCACTACTTGCATGGTAACTCACAGCAAACAACCTTAAACCCTAAACCCGAAACCCTAAACCCCTAAACCCTTAAACCCTAAACCCCTAACTCCTGCCCAGGCCTGCTTAGGCCGCACCCACCCTTTTAGAGGGTGCCTGGACCCAGAACTTTGTCCGGCAGCTACCTACACCATTGCTTGGAGGTACTATGCAAGAAAAGTTTTTTAGAGCGTGAGCTTGCAGTGCTGGGGCAGGAGCCGCCTAGGGGACCCCTTGTCCTTGGGGCGAGGCCTCAGCCGTCAGAGGCCCGGAGGCCCTCACAGATTCTCGGCTTCGACTTGGAGGGAGGGCCTTGGAAGACCCGTAAACGCTCGAAGGTCCCCGGAAAGGCTTTTAAGGTTTTTGTGTGGCCCGTGAGGCCCTCGGAGGCCTTCGGAGGCCCTCAGAGGCCCTTGGAGGCTTCGTTACTGTATATGTACCCATTATTGTAACTTAGTTTAAGGTCCTTAACAGCAACCCAACAGAGCTTACTGTGGATGGAGGAAATCGCGCACCACTGGAAGAATACCCGCGGAAAGGATATGTAAGGTGGTGCAAGATATCCTCCATCAACTGTACCCCACAAAGATACAACGTAGATAATTCTTTTTGAAGAGCTCTTTTTGAATCCAGGTTGCCCCCCAACCGTTTGCTGGAACCACTGTTGTAGGACGGCTATGGTTGAAAACAATTGTTGTGGCAGTTGGGGAGGGGCGGGGTGGAGGACAATGAAAAAGATTCGAAAGGTATCAGGAGAGAAGGCACGCTTCCAGCTCCATGTCACGTTGCATACTGCCAAAAGTCGGGACTGGTGCCGCCACAAACCACCGAGAGTGGTGGGTGCCATTCGCGTCTTCCAAACCCCGAGTTGGAAGCGCACAGAGTGTACACGTTGTTTACATATTCATGATACTGCCCGACGCATTTGCTCAAGATTTCCACTTTGCAACTTCTTCTTTCATGTTCAAAATTTCTGCGCCTTTTGACTGCTTCTGCATGAAGCATTCGCCATACCTTTCCGCCCCCTGAGCCAACATTCCGCGGTCGCAACCTCCGCGAACACAAGGACCTTCGGCAAACGTCCCCGACCCGCTCTGATCTGGCGTTTTAAGAATGCAAGCAAAGTCGGACAAGTCCTCTCAACCTTTCCCGTGACAATCTGAGGAGATTCCAACGGGGCTAATGTAATCCTTCACTGACAGATTCACCGCCGAATTGCAACCCCACCCCAGGTATCAGCAAACCAATCAGGCCCTCAATTCGAGCTCCTGAATGCATAAGGTTTACTTTACAAGCCCTATGCGCACCTGGAACGGCCAGCGGCAAGGGTTTTTCAGAATGTGGGAGATGGTCAGAATCTTGCAAGCGCCGCGTAGGTGGTTGACACAACTTGCACGCTTCTCTCGGCTTCGGGATTGACTTTCCTGCGTGCAGCATCAGGGGCCAGACCTGATGCTAAGGGTTCAGGTTTGTAGCTTAGAGCTTGGGTCCGACTGCTTAGCTTCAAGTTGAGCCTGCTAAAGCAGATGAGCACACCCTCAGCCCTTAACATATTTTGTTGCAGATCTCAGCAGTGGCTGTGCCACTGCATAGAACTCGGCTAAGAATTATGTTGCACCAACCTCATCGTTGCGAGACGTGCAACACTTCGAGCAGGGTCGCGAACAGATGAGCGCCGATGCGCACATGCCTGCACTTCGTGGTCACAGGCAAACACACTCACACAACGATGTCGTGCTAGCTCATTGCCCCTTGGATCCAGGTTCTACACGCGAAGCATGTTGCTGCATGTTCGGCAAAGCCACCTTCGGATATTTTCGAGAGCACGTTTGTCAGGCCTCTGAGCCTCCGCTATTGGAGCAAGATGCGAACATTGCTGCCACCGTCCAGTTTGAGGAGATCGACCTGAACACAAAAGTGGCACCCGCACAGCGCTCAGAATGTTGAAGTATATAAGTGTAGTCCTGCAGTAGGTGTGATTTATGGTACCAATGTGACTGAGATGACAGACAGGTTCATAAGGAAAGCAGGATGGGATGCATGAGTAGGCGATTGCGTACTTCTGGTTAGAGATGGTATGACATTGCAACAGTAGAAAACAGGGTCATCTCGCAAAGGGGCACCCACAAAATCCCACAAAAGTCAAGCAGCCACTTGCACGCCTACATGTGACGTTTCGCTGCCCAATGTGAAGAGGAGTTTTTTTTTGGCTGGAAGCCACTCGAATAGAACACCCCAAATACACCATCAAAGAGCAAATCCAAGCCGTTGACTCTTTCGAAGGTTGTTCATAGCCAGGGTCATGCTGAAGTTGCCCAATGCCTGCACGGACTCATTCACAATTCTGGAGCGTTCACGTTCGCCCCTTGCTTACATCCCACCCACGTTCCCTTTGATTAGGAAAGAGTCTTGCAAACTGGCAGTCTCCCGTGGGGCTAGATGTCCAGTTGTAAGGATGGATACCGAATCAGGCCAAGCCATGCATTGACAAGAAATCTACGTTGGTGCTGTTCATCTGTTTCCTTGAAAACCCCAGGGATATATAGTGATTGCAAGCACGTGAAATATGGGGATTGCTTCGGGATTACGCTTAGTGAGGCGTATGTGTTGTTTTTCAGAAGCTGCCACATGCCATTCCTAAACTGAAGTGAGCGGTGGGCATTTAGTAATCCAGGACAGCATGGGGCTTGAGATGTTTTCGAGCCCCATGCGTTGCCCGGATCCCTACGCTGCCTCCTTGGGCAACGTAATGTGAGAGCAGCCAAGCCAATGCTGTCCAGAATGGTGTCAATCGCAAAGAAAAAGAAGGGCCTCTGTCTACATTTTCCTCTCATAAACGGCTACACGTATCCAAACGAACAGTTGCGGTGGGCTCTCCTCAAATTGTGTTTCCAAATCACATGTGCTGCTTCCACTTGTGTAGGAATTCCCCGTGATATTCAGTGCAGGCCTTCGGCTTGTAGTAGCATTTACGTCTTACATGCCGCGCATTCTGCCACATATTCCCACACATAGTAGTCCCATTCAAAGAAGTACGAAGAACTCCCACGCCATAAAGCTTGAACCTCAAACTCGAAACAGTCTTAAATCTGAACCTTTGAACTATTGTTGTCTAGGCCGGGGACAGCAACCAATCTACAGCGGATCGCGAGAGCGGGGGATCTCAGGCCCCGTGGCGGTCATGACAGGGTTTAGGATTCCGAAATTTGGGCCGCAAGCCGTAAGCCAACTTGGTTCAGGCATGTGTTCGGGATATCGAAGAGTATGGAGCCTTGAGTTTTCTCAAATGGAACTGAGGGGACGATAGAGCTCTGTAACAGGAAGTGCAAATTTTGAGGAACGGCTTGGTGAGCCAGTTTGGTTTGGGGTGCCAAGGACTTTGCAGGGTAGGTCGCTGATTGAGAGACAGGGGTTTCGAGGTTGGCCAGCAATGTGGTTTCTTTGAAGCGCCCTACGAGAAGCATATAGGTATTTGGTATGCAGCATCGCAAAGTGTCTCCAAGATTCTTGTAGTAGCGTGCAGTGGTTGACACGAGAAAGCTACAGCCTCTTTGGGCATGGGTTTTAGAAGCTTCAATGTCGAGGCTGCTGTCACAAGGTAAGTAGGGAGTGTGCATGTGCTGTCAGACCAAACGGGCTTTCAAATTTTCCGATAGTACGCAGTAGACAGTACTTCGCATGCATGTTGCATGGCAGGATTTCCAGCTTAAGATTAGCTCCATATGACGTGGAATAGGTGCACAAGGTCCCGTTCTCTGAGTTCCCGCAATCATGTGAAACCCTTAGCAGTGGAGCTGAGCAAGTTGCTCAAGAGCTCTGATGCGTCAGCAGGCCTCTTGCAGTGTTGGTGAGGGTCATGTTATGAAAGCCACGGCGACTTCCCAAATGTCTCCGCAATAAGATCCAGTGGCTGTAAACCAAGTCCCCAATTGTGTAATGCGCTTTGCTTCCGAAGATTCCATACTTTAAGGCGCCATTGCAGCCTAGTATCCCGGGATAGCCTCGTCAAGCCTTGTTGAATTCCTCGCAAGGAGTCTGCAGAGAAGGGCAGATGCAAAGAGGACCAGGTCTCCGTGTTCAAGAACGCTGTAAAATTCTGTCAGACCACGACGGACACCATTACCAAGATCAAGGACGCTGTGAATTGCTGCGGGCCTGTTTGGTGTGATCCTCTTGTTGAGTTCAGAAAGGTTACACTTCTGCGTAGTATGGAGCTATCCGCTCTGTGCATCATGGCTCCGGGAACCAAGTTTCAGGCATGCTTTTGAAAAAGCCCAAGCGCTAGGCCATGTACAGCTCTCGAGACCCGATAAAAGTGTGTGGTTTCCTGGGTAGATTGAACATGTGCGGGCAAGGCATCAGAACTTGTGTTCATTCCCAACAAGAAGCAAGACAGCTCATGAAGAATCTAGTGACATCTAGTGACTCTACTTCTCGCCGTATTGGTGGTTCCTGTTGTCTTTCGGAATGCAAGGAATAGGTCTTCTTATTCCTTGAAGGTCAGAGGTTCTCCTGTTCCTCCCTGTTCGTATAGTCCGCTAGGTGTTTCGAACCAAGCAAGCTCTTCTGATTCCTAGTGTCCTAGCGAGAGCAACAAGACCTCCTCCATTTTCCTCAGACGTGGGACAGTTGCCTTTAGCCTTCATAAGACAACAGGGTTTCCATCTTATTCTTCATCGACATCCGAAAGTCTTATTGTTTTGTCGCCTCTTTTCCACATCGCACACTGGATTTCGTAGTGTTCTGAAACGGAAGTGTAGTATAGGTAAGAAGTTGAAATGAGTACGACGTAAGAAGGTTCTTCAGATCGGCAGGCAAGAGCGAGCCATCTTGCTTCTGCATGATCCAAAACGCTGTCCTTGACCTGTATTCAGAGATCAAAGGGCTCCTCTTATGATGTGGAACACGAAGTCTCAGAGCTCTGCCGATGCTGGCAAGAGACAATCGACACCCAGTTCAGGCAACAGAAAATGGCAGAGCCCCCCAGTCTTGTTGAGGACAATGAAAAAGATCTTTTTCTTCTGACTGGTGTTGATGCTTGAAAGCTTCTGTCTCCGAGTAAGCTAGCCCAAAGCACGTAGTCGAATTAAACTCACAGCCAATCAATCACAGGCCATTGAGGCAGTCCCAGGAACATGCTTGTATTGTGCAGGAAGGAGGGAAGAAAGCAACCTCAAAGCCTGACATCCCAACCTGGAACCCAAAACCCTACACCCGAATCACCACACCTTTTCCAGGAAGTCGAGTTGAAGCGATTGCTGCTGGGAGGCGGGGGGTTGCCAAGGCCAACGGAACTTGGCTTTGGGGTTTAGCCGGTTTGGGTTCGGGGTTGGGAGGATATAGGGTTTACAGCTTGCGGTGGCGGTCAGAGTCTGCAACAACGCTTCAACAACGCTTCCCCAAATCAAAGTTCAAGATTGTCTAGACAACAAAAATTCTGAATGATCAGGGTTTTGCGATTCCCCGCCCCCACGATGTGGCCCACATCCCCCTCCTGCGCGCGTGCGTGGTAACCCCCCCTCCCTGCCGGGGGTGCGGAATGCCTCTGTGTCCTCCTCTTGTTGCGTTTTTCCAAAACGGTAACTGATGGAAACTTCATCATGGTTGATGTGCGGGATGGCTAAAGCTAGCGGAAGTTGAAGCCCAACAAAATCATCAAATGACCTGGAAACCGCGATTTTTGGGTATAAACTGGGGTTATACAGGGGTTATATAGGGATAATGGAAAAGAAAATAGACACTACTATAATGGGTTATATAGGGTAATATAGGGTTGCGCAGTCCTGAAGCCATTGCGTACATCAACATAACCTGACACGCATTATCACTGTGAATGCTGGCATCTTGGAGATGTTTGGCATTTTCCCCCTCTGTCTGACCCCCCCCCCCCGAGATGTTGCTCGGGCTACAGGTTTACATTTCCAGAGTGTGGTCTGGCATGGCGTGGAATGATCATGAGGTGGACGGCTTCGCAAGAAGAAAATCTTCAACAGTCCCCAACTATAGCAAAAGTGGCATCGCAAAATTGTGGACATCAAAATCTACGACTGCGGAGAGTGCGGCAACCTTGAGCACTCCGGTTTCTGCTGGTGCTGGTGTTGCGGGTGAGATGTGGCAGTGAGGTAGGTCATGCTCCAAAACGTTCAGTTTTCAGGATGACGACCCTAAGGTGCCAAAAGCGGTGTCAGTTATGGGGATGGCGACACAGTGACCGGTGGTTTGGCGAGACGAGAACTGGCATGGCAGATCTGAAAACGAGGGCGCAACTGAAAATGTTGCGCCATGACCTCAATCTTGTACCCTGATTAAATCCCGGCTGAGTAGTTCCAAGCCCGACATCCAAAACCCTACCCTGTTGGAAGCCAAACCTCAAGTAAGGCTTCAAATCCTGAATCCAGATACTTTTTTGAATCCCTCAGCCGTGCCCGAGAACTGGGCACATTTATCATTTATCAGGCTTCATATCACAAGCACTAGAAACCCTCACGAAGAAGTGCAAATACCTAGAACCCCCCAGGAATCAACCCTGTGAAAACCTTCCAGGCCGCATTTTGAGGCTAGAGGGGACTTCTGCTACGCAAGTTATTTGGACAGCAAGCGCAAAGGACAGAGACTGCGCAATTTTGAAGCATCATGTTCTTCCTTGCTGCTTGCTAAACGCAAGAAATGATAGCCAGGGTGTTTCTAAGTGCAATTAAAACAACAACTTAGGAGATCGTGTTGCAGAGCTGCTGACAGGCCACTGGATTGTGTTTCGGTATCCTTTCGCTGATTCTCCTCTTTTTTTTGCCTTAGCCTGCTGATGCTCCTGTTCTTCTGCGCAACACAGGATATGAACCGAATATACGCCCGGCTGCAGTCAGAAAGGCTCTGCCCGAACGCATTGTTGAGAAGAAGACAGGCGACAGACCAACCAATGGAGAAAGGGTGGACGCTGAAGAACAAAATCCCAATATCGCGGTCGTGGAGATCTCCGACCTGCTTGCCTACTTGTTGACTGGCGAGGGCAAGGATTTCACGACTGCGGTCGAGGACTTGCTCGAGAAGGCTGGCAACATGTAAGAGAGTCATCGCACTAAACTTGGCACTAAACAACAGCCGTTCTCCCTGAGTTGTGTATGGGGCCACTACAAGTTGGTAGGCCCAGGGGTGCTGTCGCACAAATTGGCTGCTGGTGCGCCAGAAGCAGACTAATCCACAGATGCGATTGCACAGTATGCGCCTTGGATGCCCTGCTGAGCCTTCAGTTTGTACTTCTTGAGCTGCTGGCTACTTGGGTGCTCCGCTGCGCTTTTCGCTTCGTTGCATGCTGCCACTTGCTTGGGGCTGGGCCTTTCTCTTACAAGCCTTGGCCAGCTGCAGTGCCTTGCTAGGCCTTTCGTCTGCGATTTTGATGCCCTGCTGGTGGGCCTTTTGCCTGCCAGCTGCTGCTGGTTGCGTGTATTAGCATGTGCATCGCCTGCGGGGCATTTCTCTTCTTGCGAACTGCCTACTTGGGCAACTTCTCACTGGTTGTTGCTGGCTATTTCGGTGCCCTGCTGGGCCTTTTCCGTTTCATGGTTTTTATGGTTTCCAAGTTTACCACGGTCTCCATGGTTTGCAGGGTTTCCATGGTTTTCCGTTTTTCCTTGGCTTCCATGGCCTGCATGGATGCTCTGGTCACCGCACACTGCCCGGGATGAATGTTGTTCTGATTTGGGCACGAACCCAGAATGCTTTGGTCACCGAATGCAGTTGGGGATGATGTGGGCATGGATGCTCATGCTACTAAACGATCTCTGAGATTAACGGCGTTATGGTTCGGGAATGGGAGCTCCGGGCATTGTATGCGAGATCAACAGGCATTGCTTTTTGGCTTCTGGTAAGGGGGGCTCCCGGACTGATGGGGCAATGTGAATTAACATCCGGACTCCTTAGACCCTTGCAGAATTGGGCCGAACTTTCCACTAATGGGACGAACCTTGGATTGATGATGCGATAAACAATTGAAGCCAGGGCTCCTCTAACCCTTGGACGAAATGGGGCGAACCCTGGACTAATACTTGGGCGAGCCAACGCACGGGCGCATAGGTCGTCCCACAAACATGGGTGTAATGTGACATCCTTGTGGTCCGAAAGACACCATCGGCGTCCTTGTGTTCCAAAATGACGCCAATCTGTGGTCTCAAATGAGGCCAATCTGTGTTCAAAAATGAACCCTCCCCCAACCCTCTGGGTAGTTGGTTGCTTGGGTGCTGCTGCTTGGGTGCCTGGCTGGCCTGGCGCTACTGGCTAGGGGTTTGCTGGCTGTTGGGGCGCCAGGCCTAGTGCTGCTGGCCGCTGGCCGCTTTGGACTTGAACCGCGGCACCGTGATGAGCCTGTGAGCCGCTTGCATGTTTGGGCACCTCCTTGCATATGGTACTGCTGACTACTTGGATGTGCTGGGCCGGTTGCTTGCTCTTCGCTTGGATTGGGCCTGGTTCGTGAGGTTAAGTCGTGCGGCGGTGATACAAGCACTGTACATTATCTTTGGCACGCGCACCTTAGTTTCCTCCGCACCTTGAGCAAACCACATCCCTGAACTGATTCATTTGTGTTGACCCAGGCTTACAAGAAGTGCGTGGTCATTTGGGTTTTAGAGGGCTACTGCGGCAACTGCCGCCATGCTCGACATTGACCTGTTTGAGTGGCCGTGAGAGCAAGCGTCTTCCGGAGAAAAAGATTCAAAACAACACCTGTAGGTTTCGCGAGGAGTATAAGCATCACAAGTGGCCCTCGGGACTTCCTAAAATCCTCCTGTGAGCGGGTCACGGACATCTCTTGACCTGTTGGAGGGAAACGTGAAGTAATCGCGTCCAAATTGTTGCAATTTTCAGATCACCGAATGAGAGTTCCCGAATTCACACGGTGAGGGATTTCTCCCTATAAGCATCCAGAAAGCGCCTCCGCCATTCGGAGACGTGAGAGGAACAGCTTGTGAGAATCAATCTAGAGGTTGTGAACCAGGCCTGCGCATGCCCCAATGAACGAAGAAGACTTGGCTGAGTCTGCCCCACAGGGCAGGGGCCGGCATCGTGGAGAAACTAAATCGGGGGACCCTTCAACTTGAGTCGCCTGCTATCTGGCCGAAGACCGATCAACTTCCTCTTCTCCAGCAAATTCTGAATGGTGACTGCGTTTGCCTGAAGAGTGTGTTTGTACAGCCAAGCAGGCTGGAAATTCCAGCGTTGCATGCAGGCCGAGCAAGACAGCCGACAAGCAGCTTTGCGGGAACCCATTCGCACCGTCCTTGGTCACTTTGACAAAGACTGCGGCGATCGCGAGTTTGGAAGCGTTCCAAGTCCGCAGTTGGCACCATTTACATAGACACTTTCCAATCGCGTCATCACCATGACAAGTCTGTTCTGCTGTGATCGTCGTCTTCATCAGTTCCTGTAGTACATATCTATGTTTTTTAGTTTTTCGGTTAGCATTTTATCAGTATCTAAGCCATTTGAAGCAAGTATTGCCTTTCCTCTTTTGCCGCATTACTTCTAGTAGCAGCAGCAAGGGCAGCAGTAGAAGTAAAACTACTATGAGCAGTCCTGTTCTTAGTGTTCGTGTAAGTGGTGTGGGCACTGTTAGTGTTAGCCTTGGTCGCTGTGGTACAGGTAGTGGTCGTAGTCATACTCGTAGGCGTGCTCGTCGTCATAGTTGTATTCATAGAAGGAGTCGCTGTAGCGGTAGTTGTAGTTGCACCTGCGGTCGTCGTAGCAGCAGTAGTAGTAGTCGTCGTCGAAGTAATATTAGTAGCAGTCGTCGTTGGTCATTATAGGTGGTTTTAATTAAGTCTTTAAGCAAAGCGGGACTCGCTTTGCGAGTCTCGCAAGTCTCCTGCATTGCCAGGCACCCTCACGGAGCTTTCGACTGAGCAAAATCAAGAAGACAGACCCGCCTGATCAGCAGCAAGGTGAGACCAACAAATCTTTCTCACTGAACTTGGGATGTCAGAACCTGCTCTACGTCCCGAGGGTGCAAGCATCGGTGAAATTGCTTCGAGTACCCACACAGGCAGCGCGCAGAAACGAAGTTCTGAAGGCGCTGGCCGATACTCCCAATGAAGAGACCTTGTCATCAGATACCAGGCTTGAGTACTTGTTTTTTATTCGAGTACATTTTTATACTCTTCGTGTGATTGAGCTACGGCCACATTCGTGTGCAACAGTGGAAATTCAGGTCACTAGGATTCTGAAGCTTGCATGGGGAAATTTGACAGGTCTGTAAACGTTCAGCAAAAGTTCTTCTGGCATAGCGAGACTTTGGAGGTGAGTGTATGGGAGGGGAGGAAAGCGGGGAATGGAGAAGGGCCGGAGGCAATGGGACCCCGTGGAAACAGCTGTGTGCCTTCTGAGAAACATCACATGCATTGGCCCGACATGGACGCAATTGATCTTGTGCACCCCAGGATTGGCGGTTTTTTCAAATGTTCGCCGAGACCATTTAGCATGCTTCGAAGATGAACTCTGCATCATTGCCACCTTTTCAAAATAAAGGCCCGCGTCATTGCAAGATAATTTTACAGCTTTGCGGACCTAGAGGTTGATGACATACTATTATGTTGGCAACGGGACGGTGCACGGTCTCGTCAGAGTACAATAGGTTGTTCAGCAACTTGGATCCCTCCCTAAACCCTGATTACTCACAGCTTATACCCCCAAGCCAGCCCAGGATACCGTAGAGGCAATCGTGTCAGCAGCATGGCTGCAACTGCGTTTTTGGACAGCGTTGGATGTCGGGCTGAACGGGCTGGCGTTGGCTTGCCTGCGTCTGGACCATTGTTGAATTAGCCCTTTGATGTCCATGGGCTTAATGTTTGATGAGTTGGAAAGGAAACGGCCCAAAGCCCGAAACCTAGCCACCAATGGCCCAGGTGTTTGGTGACCTATTCATGTGGTTTTGGTGTCGGCATCTACGGACAGTTCTGGTCTCAAAGGGTGCATTCGTTAGACCAGAACCAGTCTTTGAATGGGGATTAGGGGCTTAAGCTTTAGGATGCAGAGTTTGCCGTTAGGGGGTGAGGATTTAAGGGTTAGTGCTCAATGGAAGAGCGAAGACTGTCAGCCCTTTGGTTTCAGAAAACCTGCTCTTGCTGTTAAATTCGTGCGTGGGAAACCCTGAAGTCAGGGGAAGACTTTGCGATGTTCTTATGCCCACAATGCGCGTACTGCTGGGGGGTTGTGCGGCTTAATGCATGGACGTGAGCCTGTGCAGTTCGTGTCCACAAGTGTTCGGCAAACGTTCGGAAAGAAGCTTGCGCAAGCATTCGCAAGCGTCCAAGTGTCGCGGCACCGTTGGACGCACATGTCCAGTGACAACCGTCACAGGTGTTTCACTAGGAATATCCTTATCTGTGGCCCTAATTGCGTGTTCCGTGAAAAATCATGTTCTCAAATGCTCACTTGATTCTGCACTGGCGTTGCCGCTCGTCCAGAAGAAATGGTGTAAGCATGTCTGAGGCCCGCCTTATGGACGTTGACAGTAATTCATACCAAAGAAGCTGCCGAGTGGTTCTTTCAAGTGGCCTTTCTGATCATCGGCTATGGAACAGACCTGAAGATCTTGAAGGAGCAGGATCAGACCGCTAGGAAGATGATCTCGATCTGTGGTAACGAGGACATGGTTGGAAAATTTACTTTTCCTTCCGCCAACCCGGTACCGAGTCTGGAAACTTTTGCAGATCTACTATTCCTGGGAATTGGCGTCCTTGCCATTGTTCCCAGATGCTACAGTATCCTTTTTGCTTTCCCCTTTGTGTAAGCCTTGAGGCACGGCTTCTTAGCGCGAAAGCGAGAGCTGCTTTTGAGAGGATGGTCTGAGGAAACTGCAACATATCCTTCGAGATGCTTAGGGGACATGGACTCTTAGTGTAGACGTCCTCATTGCTGAGCTGGTATGTCGAGTTTTTTTTTTAGAGCCTCATTCCTGAAAAACATCACTTATCCCCAATGCGAAGACCTTACCCAAAGCCGAAGCGCTGCGACACCCCATCCCGAAATGCCATACTCCATAGTCCCCCTTAAGTAGATACCCCATATTCTATATGCTTTAGGGTTTAGGGTATTCTATCTACTTAAGGGAAACTCCAAACCCAGACCGTAGCCACTAGGTTCCTCAGATAGGGCTATGCAGCGAGCAGCCAAAGCCTAAGCTGGAGAAGGCGGAAGACCAAGCCTAGCCATGATGGGCAATAGTGGAGTTATATTGGGATAATGGAAAAATAACATGGAAACTACCATATTCTAAGAGAGGGTTATATAGGGCATTTTGGGATAATGGAAAATAGAATGGAAAGTCCTGTTTCGAGTTTTGGATAGAAATGCAGGAAATTGTGCTGTTTTCTGTGGCTTTTGATTGATTTGGCGTCAATAGCAAGGTTCGCCAGCGTCCCACCTACGGTTCACCAGGATTATACTCTCTCAACTCTAATATGTGGTCCTGATGCAGACGATGTGTACTTCTTGAGGGAGGAATCCTGATTGTTGAGGGTTTTGTGAAGTTTGCAGACCTCGTTGCGGAAGATGGCAGAAGCACAAATCATTTCCCATACACGCATCTCCTTCATGTCCATTCCACGCTGCCGCGTCTGCGATTCGCACCACGTTTGCTAGGGCTATGTGTTCCGTGTTGGTCCATAACTCGGCAGGTCCGGTTTTTATGGGTGTGGAATGAGGAGTGGGTATTTGTGGACAATGTCTGCTGCCGTGGTTTTGCGAAATATCGGGAAATCATGTTGCTTGGGTTGTAGAAGTATGGGCTGTCAATTTGGTACATTCCTTCCTGCCTTCCTAATTGTTCTCTGCATGCAGACTTCCGGGCCTGAGCTTTCCAAGTTACAGAGCTGTAATTTTTGCAAGGCTGGGGCGCTAAACGTCCAGGATGTGGGAACAGCAGGGCGTGCCAGTTCGTAATTTGGAAAATGAGTCTGATAACTCGAGCGGTAAAGGAAGTTTTACAAGAAAGCTGTAAACACGAGATTCAGACTTGTGGGTCAGCTTGATGCGCGCTTCATCCTTCTGTTCCCTAAGTTCCCTGGAAACCGTGGGTTGTGCTGGTTTCCGCGCGCGTGCAAACGAGCAAGGGGTTTGGGATGTGGATGTGTCTCCTGCCATGCAGGTCTTTCTTCCTTGGTTCTGCTCGATGTACCTTTGACATTGTTGAACAACATCCATATGCTTATGATCCTTTATGAACACTTGACCAGCTCAAGGAATGAAGCCGATAATTTACTGACTTATCTCGAAAATGATCCAGGTATTGGCTGCGCTTCATGTACAGCCTGCGTGGAGAGAGGTGGCTTGGACCATACCTGCTGCCTATCCTTACAGCCGTCCGCGATACTGTGGCTTTCTTCTTCGTCACCATGATGAGCATTGCGGCTGCTACACACGCATACGTCATCCTAGGACCACGAGGGGAAGACACCTACCCCGTCTATTCCGCATTCACCCATACCATTCGCTTGGCAATGTTCGGAGATTTTGACCTTTTTGAGTATCAGGGCCAGGACCCAGTGTATGAGCAGAGCGTGACAAATCCAATGCTCTGGGAGCCTGTGGACCCGGAGCCGACAGATCTTGACCCCAAGACCTACCTCTACCTGCAAGGGTTGTTCTTCTGCACCGGGATTTTCGTTCAGGTACTACTCCTGAACCTGCTGGTCGGCATTTTGGGAACGAATTACGAAAGGCAACTAGACCGACACCAAGTCCTCTTTGTGCAGGCCCGGGCACGCATGCTGCTGGAGGTTCAGCGCCGCCCTTGGGCCCGCCTCTCGGACCTTTGGGAATGGTTGCAATCCCCGGAGCAAGATGAGTCAACAGCAAGCCCTGATCCAGATCAGCGGGACCAACAGACACGAGATAGATTTGGAGACCTGCACTGGATGTACTGGGGGTGTGCGCAGGTGGCTATCTTCGCTCTTCTTCCATTGCGATTAGTCCTGGCTCCACCCCTGCCGACCGAAGACCTTCCTGCTGCGGCAACCCTATTCCGCCGCTTCAAAACTCGCACGGTGCAGAGACCTGTGGTTACTGGGTAGAGCAGTTTTCCTTTTTGTCTAATTGTCCTTATCGTTTGTAGAGGGCTTGATGTGGTGAGAACGGATTTTGTAAAACTTTCAGGTGCAACCCAGGTTAACCATCACTCCTTTGCCGTGGTGCTCGCCCTTCTATCACCTGTCATGTTCGTCCTCTCGCTCGTGCTGCTAGTTGCCTTCTTCGCCATCCTCCTCGTGGCCCTGGTGCTGAAGTGCATTTTGGGTATCCAGGTCTGGCAAGATCAGTGAGGTTCAATTTCAAGTATACATGCTGAAGACTTCCCCCCCCAGTAGGAAAATCATCAGACACGTTTGGCCATAACCTTGTAATCGGAAGGTCTATAGGTCTGTGCGCAGGGTCCCAAGAAATGAATAACTTCGGCAGCTTGGCGGAAAAAATGCTCATCCTTACTTGGACCTTCAAATACCCATAGCAATATACCATGCGCGTGCTACTTTTAGGTTAGAGACAGCGGTCGTGGGTATCGGGGAGGTCCAGGTCAAACAGTGTGTACACAGCACGCGCAGCCAGCGCATGTGGCGGTTCGACAGCTGTCGTGTGGAGCCTCGTCCCAATGCCCAATCTCGTCCAAAATCGTGCTTTTGCCACCATGTCGTCAAACGATAACTCGTTTTTTTTTGTGCCGTCGCCCGTCGGCAATCACGCCACCCACCACTGCTGCTGCTGCTGCTGCTCCAACAACAACAACTGCTACCTATTACTACTACTACTACTACTACTGCTACTACTACTACTACTACTACTACTAGTAGGGTTAATCGTATAAGTTTGCCGCGAAAAAATGGCTTCGTGTCATGTTTCTGGGATTAGTGCGTAGCGGTGTATCTTGGCATTATCTCATGGGAACTAAGCAAAAAATGCCACGCTTGCCAGCGTATTTGAAGTTCAGGAGACAAAGCATGACAAGTGCAGGAGCTGTGTTGGCAGAGCTCGTCGGGGGCAAGAGCAGGCAGAAAAATCCGCCGGTTTTTGGCGCACGCATGCATTTTATGCAGGTTTCGGAGCCTCTTTTTCGCACCGTTTGCCGGTCTTTCAGTTCGCTGGGGTTTCCAGCCAGGAGAGGTCCACAAAAGCCGCCTGCGGCGGGACTTTGTCCTTCAAAGCTGTGCGGTAAGATGCCACTGCGTGAACTGCATTGAGCAATCCAGGGTTGCTACTGATCCACAGCGTAGCCAAAGGGTCAACATGTTGTGTGCCGACCTCGACTTGCTTCCTGCCCATCTTATTCTCGCGTCACGAGCTTCGCTTGATCTTGGACGCAAGGGACTCGCACCTCTGCTCGCCTCCCACAACCTTGGTGTGGGATCCGGAGTTCTGAAACAACTTCTTGGGTTCGTGGGTGGTTTTGGCATGGATGCTCTAACAACTGTATGCTCCTGGAACACGAACGGAATTATGATTTTGGCATGGATGCTCTAATAACTGTATGCTCCTGAAACGCGAACGGAATTATGATTTTGGCATGGATGCTCTAATAACTGTATGCTCTTGGAACACGAACGGAATTAAGATTTTGGCATGGATGCTCTAATAACCGCTCTTGGAACATGAACGGAATTAAGATTTCGGCATGGATGCTCTGGTCCCCGATTCATCCAAGCAGCCCCTCAAGCTCCACAGCATCCAATGGCGCGGGGCAGGCGGTGGCCCGAACCCGAAAGCAGCAAATTGATCCACCCAAGGCTGCGGCATACAAAAATGAAATGCTTCAAAACGTGGCAAACCCTGCCGATTGACCCGACTAGTACTAGTACCCATCAGTGCACGGTAGATTTATAGGGTAGTTGCCTTCATGTAGTTCTCCATGCGGCCCTTATGGACGCGGGCACTGTCGTGGACTGGTCAAGAAGCTGAAGCCAACTGAGCTGTGAAAAAGGCTGCCCTTGTTCGGACTGGGTTCCAAGACCGGAGCAGTTAGCTCCACGCTAGTACTAGTACGAGAATTAGTACTAGTACTCATATGCTTGCTGGGCTGGTGCTGCAGCTGCTGCTGCTGCTCCTCCTACTACTACTATTAGTGCTGCTACTACTACTACTACTACTACTACTACTACTCCTGCTGCTGCTGCTGCTGCTGCTGCTCCTGCTACTGCTGCTCCTGCTACTGCTGCTCCTGCTACTGCTGCTGCTGCTGCTGCTGCGAGCATGGGCATTTCTAACTCACATGTCTATGACTCGTATTTCTACAGCATGTGTTGCTAGTTCCTTCATGTCGAAAATCCAATTCCCAGGAAGTAGACATCAACATTTGATGTTGTTTCGTTGAGTATTCTTGTCCGACCAGGTGCATGGCATTCATTACACCCTGAACCTTGCAGTCTTCGGCCTTTTTGGCAAACGCTGGGCGTCGGAATGCAAGATTCTGGCATTTGTTCGTCCAGTGGAGAAAGAGCTTGAGGCCTGTGGATTGAAGTAGGTCAACTAGGTAGGGGTTTGGGGACATTCTAGGTCTATGCTTGACCAAGCACATACAGACCGCCCAAGGTAACAGGCAGTAGATATGTAGGCAGCGATCCTCTGCTCCAACCTTCGCCCTGCCACACCCAGCCTCCGCTGCACACTCATGTAGGCCGAGGCTTGCGGGCTCTTGCACATTTTTCTGAATGCTTGCGTCCGCAAAAGGAAGATTTGGTTCATTTTCACGCCAGATTTGCCCAAAGTTGAATTGAAAACCATTCTGTTGTGCTCGAGGCTGGCATGATTGTGCCTAATCATCGTGTGATCTTTCTAGTGACAAAAAACCATATCAGCTTGCATAACAAGCACTGATGATAAAGCATTGCTTAGCACCGATATTATTTGCTAACAGCAGGAGCAAGACAAGTCTGGCAGGGATGTTGGTCGAGTCCGCCGCGAGCGCCCGAGTCGGAAACCGAACAAATGAGAACAGGGCAGGGGCAAGATTGGAGCCTGAGTCAGGAACAGACAGGGTTGAGTCAGTGTTTTAGAGTTATCGGTTCATTTTTGACGGGCCCCCTTCTTGTCCCTGACTCGCCCCCACTCTCTTTCTGACTAACCCTCTTGCCTGTTCCTGATTCGCTGCATTCTTGCTCCTGACTTCGCACCTGACTCGCCTCTCATCCACTCTGGCAGGGATCCAGGTAATAGCCTAAACCCCAAGCCCTACACCCTGTACCCTAAACTGTAGTTTCCATTTTACTTCCATTATCCCAATATAACCCCAATAAACCCTAAACCCTAAGCCCCTGTAGTAGTGAGCTTCACAAAGAATCGAAGAACTATCAGCCTTGCCTGCCACAGTACTGAAACAGCCATGTTGCGAAATGCATTGCGACAAGCTTCGTACACGAACTTAGGCACACCCTGTAACGGAGATTTGGACATTGAAGGAACATAATTATCCTGAGTACCTACGTAGGTGCGTCTTCCGGCAGAGAATCTTCTCTATAGTAGTTTTCATTTTATTTTCCACTATAACCCCAGTATATACCCTATAATCCCTACATAACCCATTATAGTAGTTTCCATTTTCTTTTCCATTATCCCCATATAACTCATAGTCTTTCCAGAGATGCAACGTCAAGTTCTCAGCCTTGCAGTTCCAATTCTACATGAGCTATAGTCTAAACTCCTGAAAGGGGGTTATATAAGGGATTATATAGAGTAGAGGGGTTATTTAGGGGGATACTAGGAATTTAGACAGTAGCATACATCGAGAATATCTGAAAACTGGGCAGCTCGCAACATGTTGGCTGCATCCCCCGTCATTTTTCGTAAGGTAGGATTTTGGATTTCACTTCTCTTCTGAGGGTTGTAGGCTTGAGGAGAGTCAAGTTGCCAGAGCGCAGGACAAGATGGACGAGGTGCTGAATCGGCTGGAAAAACTTCAAGAACGCGATCGGCTTAGACTGCGGAGTGATCTTCAATTCATGAAGCAATGCCATGTCCAAATAATCTCTCAGGGTTTCGTTTGAATTGCTGGGCTGTGCAGTTCATTTCGCTTACTGGTTCATTAGATATCAAGAAGAGAATGCCCCAAAGAAGGACAATTCCCTCTGATCGCTCTAGTCTTGTGGTTCGCGATCTTTCTGCTTGGGAACCGCTTCTGGGACTTTGCAATCTCATGGTGGAGTGAAGGCATGCGCCATGCATGCATACGTCATCCCTTCCTCCCTGAGATCTCTGCTTCCAAAGCTCGTTGATCGTGCGTGGGCCTCCGCACATCTTTTCCTGCCCCTGAGTCCTGATCTTGAAAAACAAGCTGAACCCAATTACGGGTGAAGGGCAGAATACTCATCTTCCGGATTCTTGGGATTTCATCTCACGCCAGCTAGTGGGAATGACAGCATGTGGATGAATCTTCAAGTAAGGTGAACAAGAGCGAAAGCCGCGAACGTTGCTTGATGCTACGTGTATTTTTGAAAAGCGTCAAGATTGGCATTTGTGTCGTGCTTCAATTGCTACAAATTTTATGACCAGCGCGGTGTTCATTCTTCAAAGTGCAGAAGTTGCAGCGGCAGCTGCTGCTTCTGTGGCAGCAGTGATCAGAGCATGTTAGAAGCTGCGAACACATGGGGGTTCTTAAGCCGCAAGAGGTACCGTAGGGATATGGAGGGTTACAAAGGAGGGTATAGGAGTTGCTCTTAGGGATCGTATAGGGATTATGTTGAGAAAGTGGCATCTTTGAAGTACAGAATGGGCTTTTCACTTGGCTATCTATACGTCTTCTTCAAATCTGAAATCTAAGCCGGGCACAGCCTCAACTCCTGAACCCAGAATCCACGCCCTGTAGTCTTAGCATGTCTTAGCTGAAAAATCAATAACCGCCACACGGAGCCTGAAGCTGTCCGAGTCTCGCAAGCGGTAAAGAAGATCAACAAGTCCAGGTGAGTAGTATTTTATTTGGAGATATTATGGTACCCAATATAGAGTAGTCTTACTAGGTTCAACCACCAAAAACAACACTACTCATGTAAAGCTGGGCGACTGCCGCCATGTATTATGCTATGACGGAGCCTCCCGCGGAGGTGTGATGAAGGATAAGCCCTCAACCAGTTTTTTGCTTCGCCTGCCTCCCAGGCCTCCTCCAAGCGCACCGGACGAAATCTGCTTTCATGGGCTTTGTTGGACTGCTCGCAAACCAAATCTGAGTTTAATTTTCAAAATTTGGTGGGCGCAACAGTCTCAAACAAAGCCAGCGTCAAGCCATGTCAAGCCCTGACCTTCTTAAGTGGCATTGGAGCAGCCGAATGGCGCAAACACGGGTCGATCTCCAGCACCCAGTGGGACCGCTGACAATTTCTTGGGCAATCTCCGATGTCGACATCGTTTCGTGACTTTTGACTGTTCCAGCACGGCACAACAGCCTCATAGAAAGCCAGCACCTCGTCCAATACATCCAACATGATCATTTCATTCCCGGTCCGCGGTACAAGCGCGTCGGCCCCCGTCGGACCCTAAACCCTTCACTGGAAACCTAGAACTGAATTCCGAGGCCCTCAACCCCAAACCCCGTACCCGAGGCTTGTCTGCCACTGAAGCTGGTGGGTCGAGTCCTGAAGGCTTGGGAGCGCGAGCTTAAGTGTTGTGATGACCAGTTTATGGAGGCTCTGATTGTATAGGGATAATGGAAAGAAAGTGGAAACTACTATAGTATAATGGGGTATATAGGTGTTGTACTGAGAACCTGGAAGGAGTGTGGTTTAGGTGACAAGTCCCAGTATGCAAGCTCTACCCTCAAGGGAACGGATTTCAGGATACATCTGACAAAAAATGAGGATGTAGGGGGCTAATTCTCCATTGGCCCGTCAGGAGGACCCCAATAGTTTCTTCATGATCCCCACGTGGCCCTAGAGTTCTCCAGGTAACCGCTTTCTAATTGTATGAGGAGACTCCTGAGGAGACTCCAGGTGCCTGGACCGGACCATTGATACCAAGGTCTTGTGTGTGTGAGTCGTCTGTTGCAAGAAGTAATTTATGAGACAGGGCGGCTGTGCATTTTTGTCAGTCGCGAGGATACGTCCACATAGTATTTGGCCACTTCAAATGCTGGGCAGCACTTGTCCGGTACACAAGTTTTGATGAAGACCTATCCTGTAACTAAACTTTACACATTCAGCAGGACCACAGTCGTAGCTCTCGTGTCGCCGTGCCCACGGCTACCACTTGCTTGAGCTTGGCCAGCAATTATCAGAGGATTAAGGATCGGACCCTAGGGTTGGACCCAAAGGGTTGGTGGTTCCCTTTATAAGGTCTTTAGTAGGGATGATAAGTGGGAGTCAAGGGGTGGGATTTTAAGGGTCCAATGCTCAACCCTGTGAAATTAGATTGCCCGACGGCGGAGTGGCTTTGGCAGGGTTTAGGTTTTATGTTCCAGGTCTCTGGGGAGCTGCAGTTGAGAGGCTTCAGTGTGGACATGTTTTGCCAGTGGATTTGTATGCAGGGTCATTGTGCAAAAAGCCCTGGTTTTCGGGAGCCTTGACCTAAACCCAGAGCTCCCACTACTCCATCAAGAGGACTCCTGACTGTTACGGAGAGGGGATGAACTCGGATTAAGCCTTGAGCCTGAGTGGGAATAGCTCCAGATAAGTCCTCCCGGATGACCCCTTTATTCTCTTTGTAACCACTATATGAGCTCCTTCTTAAGGGTGTTATATACTGGATTATATACGGGAGTACTAAAGGGTTTATATTGAGGGGATACTAGGAGCTTAGACTATAACTTACGTATCCCGGCTCCCTACGGTACAGTCCCTATGGTTTCTCCTTTGATCCCTTGAAACTCTCCACATTGCTAAACTTTGGCATGGCTTTACTCTCTGCAAGACTGGTGGTTGAGGAGGCTATGCAAATACATCTAGCTGAGTAGTACTTCTCAGTAGGCTTACCTATATGAGGTCAGCGGCCCATTTTAGCCCAGTTACAAGTAGTCACAAAGTCCTATGAAACTTCAAAAAGCCCGAACGATCCTGTATAATTCTGGCATAGACCCTTATGCCGTCCTTGTGCGATCCTGCGATGCTAGATACACCTTATCGTTGGGATTGAGAGCAGAGTTGACAGCTTCGGCAGTGGGAACCGACAAGTAAGGTCCCAAGGTATCATACCTCTATATAACCCCTATACTCCCTGATATAATTCAGTAGTTTCCATTTTATTTTCCAGTATCCCTATATAACCCGTATAAAGCTCTATGTAACCCATTATAGTAGTTTCCATTTTCTTCTCCATCATCCCTAGGTATGTGTTTAGGTCATGGGCTGCCTTGTAGAACTATCAGGAAACATGTTCCAAAATCATGAGAGTCCTTTCCGTAGGTCCACGGCTTGTGGGAACTGAGCACCAGACTAAAGCCCAGAATCCTGGCATCTTTCGATGTAGCAGTTTCTCAATCTTTGCTTGATGGAATAATTTACAGGACTTCCATTATCCTCTTCTACTTCCCATATTTCCTTAATGCCTTGCCTCCCTGTTTTGAGAAACCCCTAGGCCTTAATCCCTGAAACTTACCTCTCCCTGTAGCCCCATTTGACAAAAAGAGGACGCCTCCAGCTTGAAGATGAACATGCAAGCTGCCTCAGCTCGCCTCCAAGAAGACTGCTCTCTGCTTTTCATCTATGCTCAAATTATCCGTAGCTTTCTGGTCTGGGGGCTTGGGCTGAGGGTGTAGAATGGTCCTACATCCTCGACTCTAAGAGTTTTCAGCTTGAAGGCTTCTGTCCAAGCCCCTGGGGCATAACCTGTTCCATTGTGGCCGTCATGCTTGCAAGGCCCGTCCTCAGAGTTTTGGTCGCATTTTTTTCGCAAGATAGGGGGTCTGGAGAAAATGAAAGGAGATCATATGGTAGTTCCATGCGGTGTTCACTTCAGCCTGCTTTGAACCAGGGTAACATGTCCAACTATGACCATTCATACCATATTTCTCCATGATCCTCGGGCTTGCTTCTTAGAAGCATCCCTTTGCCGTGCCCCATTGCGTATGAGCCAAGATTAGGGTCCCCACGAGCTACACAACCTGAAATCAGTTCTCGACGAAAACACCCGGAAGGGATCATAATTCTGGCTCATACTCAGTGGGTGACGTGCTTCTGTGGCAGAGTCCGCTAAGCGGCTGATGCCTGTGCAGATAAATCCACATTGGGTACTGCCCCCACCCTGCAACAGTTGGATAATATCCATAATGTAGTTATATAGAGCCGTTAGTATGACCCCTAAAATTGACTGTTACAGGGTGTGGACAGTACACAACAGATACGCAAGGAAAAGGAAGACACACGAATGTTCCAGATATCGGGGCTCAGGGTTTAGGACACTCCCAGGTTCAAAGCTGCGATGACTTCTCGGACCCTGCAAGAGTCAATGTATAGAGTGCGTTCACTTCATGGTACGCCCTTACGACATTCTCATTTTGATTGTTGACTTTTTTGATATTGCAGATAGCGTTTGCAATTCTGATGCTATGCATATGTACCTATGATTTTCTTTAGGGAGCAGCCTTATCTTTGCGCGGAAAGGGTTCGTATGATTCACGAAGTCGGTGGTGTGGTCCTGACTGGGCCATGCAGGTCGATGCGCAAATTTGTTGGTCCGTTTTTCCCCGGCTTCGAGCTACAAGCCTTCTTTTCAAGGAAAACTCCCCAAACCCTAAACCCCTAAATCCTAAACCCTAAGACCCTGAACCCTAAAGCTTCTAAACAAGGCGTTCAAACAATTCCTGGCTGCCCGCTTTGCAGCCTTGTATGCTGGCACGGATAGTCCATTGCATTTGTGCAGGTATTTGCTGGGGGATAGCGGGACACTGGTTATGCATATATACATCACTATGATGGTCCCGGAGCCTATTCCTTCATGCACCAAACCCTAAATCTTAAACCCTTAACTTATTCAATCCTTACTTGCCAATTGTTAGGTCCATGTTTTCAGATGCAGCTACATCAGCAGTCACCTACCCGACGCATGGGCGCGTTTCTCGCAATGATAGCTGCCTTGCATGTTTGGCTTATAGCTGGGACCATGGCCCTGAAGCCTCATCTCTTGCAGGAAGAACCAAACCTGGGCCCGTTTTACCTCAAAGCTGCCCTGTGAGGTAAGCCTGTCCAGTGATCACATTCATGGTTATCATATCGCTTCATGCATTTGTAAACGTGAGTTGTTTTGTAGGTCTTGCAGAGATATTTACAAGATTACTTCACAAATTTCGCCAAATTTTGGTGGTTCCCAAGATCAGACCTGCCAGGAAGGAGGTTCAAAATTGGGACGCTTTGACTGAGTCTTTATGGGATTGCAGCTGTAGTCTGATGGCGGCACCAAAGAGGACTTGCACGAGGCCGTATCAAACTTCTCAAAGCTGGATTCGGATCTTGGAGCGATTTAGGGAAAGCTTTTGGATGGGGGTAAGTAACTCGGATTTAGCGTTTGGATGCGGGCGTAAGCTTGAGGATTCTTCTGAAGATTGTGGGCACAGTTTTGCTAGCGGGCCTCGCATCGTCCGGGTATACAAAAGGGGCCCCAATGCTGGAAGCTATCCAGATGGCAGTACCGAATTAGTCCTTATTTTGGCGATCCCCAAAAAAGTCCTTATTTTGGCGACCCCCAAAAAGGTCCTTATTTTGGCGACCCCCAAAAAGGTCCTTCTAATTTTGAGAAGCCCCTAATCCTTTAATCCTTAAACCCCCTGTGCAGGCAGCCTTCGAGCAGCGGCCTTGGCAAAATTCTGTGCGTGGGCAGCCTTAAGCCCTGAACCCTAAACCCTGAACCCTAAACCCTGAACTCTAAACCCTAAATCCTGTGCTCCAAGCCCTAAACCCTAATAATTGGCAATATTATGGTCCCATATTCTTTGTATAATCATAGTATATGTACCTCAAATGGACCTCAAAATGATATTGGTAATCATTTAGGCCCCAGCGGGGTTGAACGGCATTACTAAGCTTCCGAAGCTTCATATGGTGCGTTCACCGCATCAGAAATCATACAATCGCACCGAGGCTTGTCGGTTGGTGTGGCTCCTTACGAAAGTCAACGACAAGAAGCCCGTAATGGTTGCCCGAAGCGCAGGCGTCAAGACCCAGACACAAAAGCTAATCTTTCATGCGGTAGGTTTTTGATTATAAGGGGCTGTAAAACATGCCTGGTGTAAATGTCATGACGCTGTTGAGAAGCAAGCTTGGATTGATGAGTTGATTCCAAGTTAGCCGCCAGCCACAAGGTAGATTATATCCCAATATAACCCTTTATTGTAGTTTCCATGTTAGCTTCCATTAATCCTTTTATTATCACCCTAAACCCTAACCGCCCCCACTGTTGCGCATTACTCGTATTTTTTGGGCCAGGTGGCTAGGTTGAGTCAAGAGGCAAATTTGGGGTTTAGGGTTTAGAGTTTAAGAGGCAAGTTTGGATGTGTGGGCGCCGGAGGATCTACCTAAACATCGCGGCATTTGAGACTCCTGGATTGTAGTTGTGTTTTGTTACTTTGAGATTAAAGAAGCTTTCCCATCAACTGCTGTGATTGTGGTTGATGTGGCTTTGGGATGCTTGTAGCTTGGAAGCTTGACATCTTGTTCCGCCTCGGACTCAAGCAGACTCTCTTGTAACGTGAAGCAGACAGATGGCGCATTTCAGAATCCTGTATGAGGCTTCAAGCAAGCACGCGTCACCATTATCCTGACAAGAAGCTCTTTCATGGCTCGCACGTGATGGTAAAGTCTTTTCCATCCCTCCTGTTCTTGCTGCACTAAGCCTAGTAGAAAGGTCCTTCCTCAAATGAATCCTTCCAGCCCTTTAGAGCTTCTGTGTGCAAGAAAGAAAGACGCATGTAGAGTCAGTCCGCGCAGCAATATTTTGTGGTTTCTCTTTTTTGTCTTGAAGCAGCTCCTGCTGCCCCGACCCTCGTTGCAATCATGGCGTTGCGGGTCGCCACTGCGCCTGCCACTGCGCCGAACCTCGGACGTCTCCTGTTGGGGCATGGTGCAATTCAGCGACAGATGCCCAAAATTCGGGATCCTGTATTTTGGGAGTGTCCTCACGCACGACATGGCTTCGAGTGCTTCACAGTTTTGAAAAGTCGCTAGAGGCTAAAGGCTCAGGCCAAATGAAGCATCTGCTCTTCAAGAATTGAGGGTGTCAGGGTTTTGGGAAGGGCACCAAGATTAGTCTGCAATGCTTGTCATTGAACCCTCAGAAGGATGTAGTGAAGGTCCCCCAAAATTCAATCCTCCTGGGCTGTCCACGGTTGCTATATGAGGATTGTGCACGTAAAATCATGTTACTTGCACAAGTTCCAGCCACCAAACCTTATCTTGCCAGCAAGGTTTCTTAGGTTCCTGCTTAACCCCTTACAATCGTTTCCATGTTCTTTTACAGTCCTTCATTCCCAGCTAACCAA
>CAJNIZ010016358.1:57981-93231 GCA_905231905.1 Symbiodinium pilosum
ATATTACCTCTAAACTCCTTAAAGGGAGTTGTTGAGGG
Source organism: Symbiodinium pilosum (assembly GCA_905231905.1). Taxonomy (NCBI): domain Eukaryota; class Dinophyceae; order Suessiales; family Symbiodiniaceae; genus Symbiodinium; species Symbiodinium pilosum. Next base: position 58,020 of record CAJNIZ010016358.1, read on the forward strand.
GATGTTATAGGGTACTATTATCAGGGTTATTAAAGGGGATACCAGGAGTCTAGACTATAGCTCAGATGCCAGCATGGTCGCTTGATGGTTCCAAGATACCGTTAGGTTTAGGGTATTCAGATCTTGAAGATGGCGTTTTTGAGCTTTCTGGGGCTTAGTAGGGCATGGGGGAATACATTCTACAGGGATTCTATTCCCTTATTCCTTACAAAGAACCTGTAAGTGAATGTGGAGTTAGGAGCTGTGGGTTTGGCAAATTAGCTGGTCAACGTTGAGGCTAGATTGAGAGCAAGCTGGGTGAGGGAGGGGACTTGCTTGGGTGATTTGTATTTCCAGGATCTGGGTGCCCAAGAACCCGCTAGAAGGTGCGAAGTTGTCCCGCTGCGTGCTTCTTTTCCTCTGCATCCCAGACTTAGTCGGCTAAAGCTCGCTGGTGATCAATGAAAGGCTCACAGAACTAGCATGACACACAAGGAGGATCTGCCTGCCACACAAAACATTGGATTTTCAATGTGTTGAATGTAGGCAAGACAGGGTGTGCGTGCGTGTGTCCACCTAAATAAGGTGACACTGACACTAGTTTTACCTGTGTAAGGTCAAGTGAAAAAAGAACCCAAACCTAAGACCTGATGCTTAAAGCAAACTCGAAGGCCTCTGTTCCAGAATAAGAACAAAACACACGAATTCCAGATATCCAAACTCCAAGATCTAAACGTCTGAAATCCCAAAATTCTAGGCCCCATGGTCCCCATGGTCATCCTGAAGTTAGCAGGCCTTCTAATTGCCTCTAATTCAACAGATGTACATGAGGGATTGTCAAAATTATGGTCCCTTTTTGGGTCCCTATTATAATACGGGGCCTAATACGGGGCCTAATTTAGGGGATCCAAAAAGGGACCATAATTTTGACAATCCCCCACATTAGTGCAACCATTGTTCTTTCGGATGAACGAGGCCTAGGATGCTTGACTCAAAATTCCGTGGACACCCAGAAACCCTGCAGACCTTACGTAATCCCATCCATATGAGCTATAGTCTAAACTCTTTAAAGGGGGTTATATAGGGGATTATATAGGGGATTACTATAAGGATTAATAAGGGGGATACTAGGAGTTTAGACAGTGGCTCATATGTATGGACTTGTGTACGATGAACGCCCATCTCGAGATATGCTTCAATCAGTATAGATGGGGCAGTTTGGGTTCCCATCATGATTCAGGCCTCTTTTTGAGATACCCCCCCATTTTGGAGAGGTCCGAGTCCGATGTCGCTTTTAAAGCTTTATAAAACCCCTATGACCCCAATATAACCCCAATATAACCGCAATATATCCCTGTTATTACTTTTATCCCAATATAAGAGCAACGTCTGCCCCAAAGGACACCAAGCCCGGTGAGCTCGGCGACCGGTGGAGCCGTTTCCTGAGGCAGGCTGCAAGGCTGAAAGTGTTGAACTATATTAGGGTGTATATTGAGGTTATATGGGGATAATGGAAAACAAAGTGGAAACTACTATATTATAGTAGGGTGTATATTGGGGTTATATGGGGATCATGGAAGAGAAAATGGATACTACAGAACATGAGGTTTAAGGCTCTGAGTTTAGGGTTTGGATTGGGTCTAGGGTTTAAGGTTTGGGGTGTCAAGTTTTAGGGTTTGGATTGGGTTTAGGGTTCTAAGGTTTGGGGTGTTAAGTTTTATGGTTTGGATTGGGTTTAGGGTTCTAAGGTTTGGGGTGTTAAGTTTTAGGGTTTGGATTGGGTTTAGGGATCTAAGGTTTGGGCTTTCAAAATCTAGGGTTTCCCATCAGTTTCGTAAAAGGATTCTTCACAGCAAAAGGTGGCACGAACAGGCCTTACTTAGCCCTCCGCTGCCCTTTGCCTGGTTCTCATTTAGGCACCCTCCCCTACACCCTACACTCCCCCAAACAAACATGGAAACCCATATAGCCCCCTTTTAAAGGGACTGTAGTCTGTATAGGGCCTTTTTTGGGTTTCCAGGTTAGTTTCCAGGAGGGTACCTGCTGCGAAAACCAGTTGATTGTTTTTTTGTTGCGTGGCAGGCTTCTCAAATAGCAGCCATTTCAATTTAAGTCATTTTAACGTCGGCCACAATCCTGGTCTGAGTGCATCGAGGAGCCATCGCGATCATGGTTGAACATCATATTGAGAGAAACGGTGGTAGGTAGATACGGCAGGTTGGCAAGCATTGGCCCTCAGGAGTAGGAGTAGCACTGGAAGTGGGAGTAGTTGTCCGGGACAACAGTGATGGGGTGGCACATAGGGTGTGCAAGATGATGTAAGTCTGAACGACAACAGCAGACGTTGCTGACTCAGGAGTCTGCTGATTTGTCAAAGTCTTGGGCCAGGGATGACATTTAAGATGAGCAACCGATGCCGAAAGGTTCTTCGTTCTTGAAGGCTGTAATGACATGTAGAAGCCAAAATTGGTACCAATAGTATGGTCCAGAACTCTGGCATAGGGTACCTGAAGTAGGCCTCTGATGTTGGTAATTATTCAGGCCCTACAATAAGCACGAAGGAGAATCTAAATGAACTGCGATTGCAGCTCCTTTCATAAGGGTTGCCGAGCTCAAAAGTCGTGAGCTTGTATCACAGCAACATAGCACCCCCTAACCCCTAAATCCTAATCCTAGATTCCTATAGCCTCAATCGCTAAACCCTAAACCCCCTAAACCCTAGATCCTACAGCCTCAACCCTAAACCGCATTGCTGCAGGCGCCTGAGCTGTTAGAATCGGGTCTTGGGGCTTCATATTGAAATAGCGGCATGATCCTTCTGATTACTCCAACGTTGGAGCCTGATTTTGTAGGGAAGCTATCCCCATGTGATAGCCCTATACATCTATCTTAGGGCTATATAGAGTATAGATATTTCTATAAACATGGCACACAGGAGGCAAATGAAACGCCAAGCTCTTTCTGGGCTCTACTTTACAGGAAGCAGCTCCTACATCTTCAGCTCTACCCCTAAACCAAGTCCCACTTCTCATGAAACACCGCTTGGGATCTGGGATCAGCGCGCCAGATTTCTAGTTCCAACCCCAAAATGCTTATCCCCCAAGCCCAAAACTCTAAACCCTAAAGTCCCCAAGCCCCGAAGCTGAAGTTGGTCCATGGGCAGGATCTCGACGCCTTTCATCACCAGGTTTTTCTACTCCGTCCTCAACAACCGATGCTGGGCGGTTTAGGGTTTAGGGGGGCTTTGGGAAGACTTTCCTGCGAGGTTTTGCATCTTAGATTGAGCCCCGGAGGATCCGGGGATGTCAGAGGTAAGGTTTTGGTGTTCCAAGGTTAAGGGGTCTTTGGGCCGGGAGGATTCTTAGGTTTTCCTTTTGGCTTTTATTCTTTTATCCCCTAGTCATTTTGACTTCAGGAATTTGGGAGGATGAGGAGGACTTGGCCAGACAAGCCGTCAACAACCTGCAGGCACACGCACTGCGGGAGGGTAGGGGTGGCGTGCAGTAATGTTGGGGGTGCTCACCATTATGGTGGTTTCCCGAAGTAGGGGGACCCCAATATACATCCCAATATACTAGAGCCCTTATTATAGGGACCCCCCAAAAGGTACCTCTAACTTTGGGAAACTACCTTATGGGGTTTCTTGTGGAGATCCTTAGGCTTCTGTTCTGTGAGCCTGATTTCTGGCATTCCCACCTGAAATGTAGTCAACACTTGGGGGGGTCATGGGGGCTTAGTAAGTAGGTTAATCACTAGGATAACTAGGGTTACTATATGGGTTATAGGGGTTAGTAACCCACTTACGAAGTCCGCCTGACCCTCCAAGCACTCTCCACATGAAGCAATATCGGGACCAGCTTGATGATTTATCAAAAGCTCAGATTCCCACCCGTATAACTTACCGGGGGTTAGTAGGGAATAATGGAATACACTCCCTCAAGTATACCTGCAGATCCTAGTTGACTATGATTATGGTACTGAGTTGTAGGAATTTGGTATAAAGCTGATATTAGCTATATTCAACTGGATCTCATGGTCTGCATTATCCGTACTGGCCCACAGTAAGATAGTTGACTGATCTCATCAGATCAAAGCCGCCTCCAAAGCTTGCAGCGCTCAACCCCACAAGTCCGAGGCCTAAGCTTCTATACCTAAACTCAAAACCCTTAAACCCTAAACCCTTAACCCTAAACTTTAAACCCTAAACCCTCAACCCTGAACCCTAAACCCGAGACCAAGCGTGAACCTGCATGAGATAGGTGCCTGGATCCTTGTGGATCAGTTCAAGAGGGTTTAAGGCCCAAATCATAAGCCCCTTAAGCCATGAACCTGGACGCGGTTTAGGGTATAGGGTGTGGGTTTAGGGTATAGGGTTCAGGGTTTAGGGTTTAGGGTTGAGGGTTTAGGGTTCAATGAACCTCAGGCTTAAATCCTACACCTTGAAAGCTGAATCTGGAATGAAGCCTCGGACCCTAAGTTAAACCCAAAAGCATGCAACCCGAACGGGTGGTTGTCAAAATTAGGCCTAAATAATAACCTGTATTATATCAGGTTATATTGGGATACTGGAAAAGAAAATGGAAACTACCATATTATAATGGGATTTAGGGGCCTAAATAATATTGGTAGGTGGTTGTCGAAATGATGGTCCTTTTTTTTGGGATCCCTATTAGAATACGGCACCTAACATATAGGGTAATCAAAAAAGGGGTCATCATTTTGACCCTAAACCCTAAACCCTAAACCCTGAACCCTAAACCCAAAAAACATTGCAAGCCCACAGCTCGACTGCCAGGAGCTAGGCCCGACCTTCGTAAAGCTCGGGCAAGTCTTGTCCATTCGTCCAGATGTTTTGCCGGAGAAAACCATGAAAGAGCTGTCTCGTTTACAGGACTGAGATGGGGGTCTAGACGCAAGGTAGACATGGCACGTCAACATTTTTCAGGACTTGTGTCTCCGACCCACCACATGCGGTTTGGTATATAAAATGCAAAAGATTCATGTGGGTACCCTGGTGAGACAGAATACTTAAGCGCTTTTATGCACCTGCAAAGTTTAGCGGAGATATTCGAGTTTTTCTTTCGCCAGCTGCAGTCCACATACCTCTCCCCCGGGCAAAGGAGGGTCCGTGAGGAGGACATCTACTTGATAAGACTATTATGATAATCAAGGATCCACTTCAAGATGTACTCAGCACAGTCCACAGCACATTCCTCAGCAAAACCCCATGTTGTCTTCTTTGGAAGGATATTCGTTGCAAGTGAGTTGAAATTTGCCAGGGAGTAGGTAATAAGCCAATCTGCTAGTTTTTCTGAATCAGGGTTTCCAACAATTGGGGAGCAAACTCTCTGGTATTTTTGGGTACAGTCAATGTCCTTGCTATCCTCAAGCTTACCCTTTGAGGACAACATCGAGACCTTCTCCAACGACGAGGCTAAGGCTGTGATTGAGCAGGACTGTCCTGGCATCTGGAGAGTCAGTCAGCACTGTTCAGGTTTGGGGTTTAGGGGAGTTCAACTGGATCAACGGCTTCAGGGTCATTGTCATTGCTCTTGAAGGGTAAGCATAAGTATGCTTGTGAAAGCTATGGTATACTTGCGATTGTTCCTCATAACTTTTGGCATGCAAGGTGAATCGTCCATCAACAGCAGTGCCCAAATAAAGTTCAGCATGGTAAGTGTGCTATCTGTAAGAATGGTGATGGTCATGATGTAGTTTCAATAAGTAAGGATCCCCCAGATGATGGTCTCCACGCGATTTCGTGCCTAGGGTCTTTTTCTTTGCTGTGCAGAAAAGCGCAGATGCACGTGCCCTCCTGTAATGGCATACTAGGATCCGATACAGTTGTTGTTCGGGCAACAAGAGGTTAAGATCAGTGTCCGTAGGGGTCCTGAAATTCTCACGGAACATGTTGAGTCTGTGTTTTTAGGGCCCTTTGTGAACCGTCCCGTCTTCAGACTGAATGGAGAAGGTCTTCATGTGCCCGGCTTAGGTTTCTGGGTGCGTTGCCGCAGGTGCTATGGTATTTCAACACCACAGGACTTTTGCACCAAGTCCTCCAGTGGCGGCACTTGCATATTATGCCAAAAAGCCGTCATCTACAACAGTCAGGATGGACTTGGAGGGATTCTCTTTGCATGATTTGCCAGACGTTCAGGATTGAGGAAAAGTAATATATGGGTTGTCAGAGCCTTTGTAATGTGAGTATAATTCTGGCCATTCGGGGCACGAAGGGGGCCCGCGTCTGCTCTCACGAGGAGCTCGGAAAGCCAGTGTCAGAGCTCTTCGCCTCCTTCAGCGAAGCGCCTGGGCTGCCTAAAATGCTTCCTCGCAGCTCCGCAACAGCAGGTAGCATTTCAACCAGTCCCTTTGCCTGTCACCCTCTAACCTGAGATAATTCTTGCGCACCCACAGTAGTCCATGGGCCATCCGTAAAGAAAAACAGATGGCACAGCGTAGGGGAAGGCACAGAATCTTACTTGTTTCATGCGAAGAGTAGACTTCAATCTAAGGCCGTTATGCCAGTGTTCTCTAGAGGACCTACAGTTGTTCTGTGGTGGTGATAGGAAGTCCTCCCTTCGTCAGATAGCTCCGGATGCATAAGCAGGCACTCAAGAGGTGACTCTTACGTCAAGCCCTAGTACAAGAATCTCAGCTAAATTACATGGGTGGTTATCAAAAGTATGGTCTCTTCTTGGAACCCTATGATACTACGGCACCTAATATTTAGGGTCCCCAAAGACGGACCATAATTTTGACAACCACCCAAATAGCTCTTCTCCCAACCCCCACTTGACCCCTAAACCCTAAACCCTAAACCCTAAACCCTAAACCCTAGACCTGCTACTTCTGAACTCTTGGCATCCCTGGGATGAAGCCTTATGTAATGGGAGGTCAATGATAACATGGGGGTTTCCCATAATAAGGGTTTAGGGTTTAGGGTTTAGGGGGGGGGGTCCCCATAATAAGGAATATAGTATATTGGGGTATATTGGGGTCCCCCCATTTTGGGAAACTACCATCTAAACAAAGTCTACTTCCTGTCATAGCCATATTAAGGAACATAGGGAGCTTAGGAGAAGAATAGCGCTGACCTTCAATCCACCTAAAACCCTAGACGGGCCCAGTTTCCATTTCCTTTTCCGCTTGATCTTCTGTGAACCTTAACCCAGAACCCATCACACCCCTACAACCCCCCTGAAACCGCAAATCTCTGAACCTTAATCTCTAAACACTAAACCTTAGCCCCTAAATCCTAAGCCGCAAACTCTAAACCCTAAATCCTAAACCCTAAATTCTAAACCTTAAATCCTAAACCCTAAATCCTAATCCTCAAAATCGACGCCTACGTCATACAGCCCCTCCCCATGCACCTGAGGAGCCCATCGCAGCAGCCTCCCTGGCACAGGCAAAATCGTCCGTAGGTTGGTTGGGAATCTAAGGTTTAAGGTTGCGGGTTTCGGGTATTGGATTTAGATGCTTAAAGGTTTTGGATCTAGGGTTTAGACATTTAGCGTTCAGGCTTTGGGTTTTGGATTTAGGCTTCAAGGGCAATATCAGAAAGCTAAAGCTTCTAGGGAATGATGAAAGAGCACCTATCATAGTATTCGCCAACATTGTAAGCGTAGTAACATTATATAATCCCTAGATAAGCCCTATATAATCCCTATAATCCCTGTAGTTTCCATTTTATTTTCCATTATCCCAATATATCCCCAACATTAATCCAAGCGACTTTAGCGTTTATGGCCAGTTAGGGCTCAGCTTTAGGGCCGTTTAGGACATGGAGGGCATCGTGGAGCAGCAAGATATGTGCGAGCCATGGTGATCAACTAATAGTTTAGTAGCTGGGTGGAGTAGGGTTTCTGCAGAGGTGCGCGCAGAACGGCGTGGGTGTTTTAGGGTCTGAGGCTGAGGGTGTTGGGCTGAAGCTTAACAGACCAACAGCCATCGGTTGCGATCTAGGGGTCTGAGAACCTGGTGTTTTTGAGGCCTTCGCTCTCGGAAAGCTTCCCTTCCCGTGCTCTCTTCCCAACTTGAGAAGGATTTTTTGGACACCTTGGAACAGAGCCCGGCAGCGTTTAATCCAGCAAGCATGGGGCTTCTTATGCATGCTGGAAGCCCAGGGTCCTATATTAACCGGCTCAGCAAGCCTAATGTGTGCTTCTTACATCAGCGTGTCTTTATACGTCTCACCGCATTGCACGTAAGGTTTAAGTTTCAGGGGTACCTAAAGGTGAAACAACCTTCCTGCCCAACAGAGACCCTGAGCTTAAAGCCTGTCGCCAGCCCGAAGCTCGCGAGATGCCATACCCAGACCCCTGGGAGGATCTAAAAATTAGATCCCCTATATAAACCCATTATAACCCCTACATAATCTTTATATAATTCCCCCTATGGTTCTAGGGGATCTATTTTTTAGATCCTTTTGGGGGTCTGGGTAGTGCTGCCACAGGTCTATCGTGCCACCCTCCACACCGGTGAGGAAGTGGCAGTGAAAGTCCAGAGGCCCAGTCATGAACAGTCGTCCGAAACATGTTGTCCTCAGAGCCTGGTTCAAAGCATTTTGCTCCCTCACTTCATTCCGGTTTGAGCATTATGCGTCGAAAGGATCAGTGTCTCTAAGGCTTTAGGGCTTAAATTCTGGGTAGGTATCGACATGTAGGCTTCTTGCCATGAGCGTACGGTTTCTTTCAGGTGGGTTTTTCGGGTTTGGACTCCTGATGTCGCACCGGCTACGAGCTGTTAAGTTGAATCGTTCCGGTTTAGGATTTAGGGTTTGCCCGGCATGTATGTAGACTCTTACCAAACCATGTTTAGATGCCTCTACGTCAGGCCCTTGCAGTCGGAGTCTCCTTCTTCAGCACTAACCTACCTCAGTCCAAGTTGTTGTCTTGCTGAAGAGGTAGACTTGCCTAGTGTAAGGCCACACACCGAAAGCAACAGTTCTCCGCCAGACCGCATCAGTTGCCAATATGTGAGTGTCACAACATTATACAGTCCATAGCGGGCAGCCCATAATCTCCTCTTGAGTTCCTACATGGTAGTTTCCCTACACAGGCGGACCCTAGACCCCAAATAATCTGTTGTCCTTAATAGAGGGACCCCCCAAAAATTGTACCCCTGATTTTGGGAAAGTCGTAGAGGCCCCAGCTTTATCAGGATTTGACAGATCTCCATGTAGCCCAGTGTCAGCTATGCTGTACCTTGTACCAGACCCGGCTCACCTGTTCCCTTGACCCAGGAATCAGCTTGGGTATAAGGTTTGGGGTTTAGGGTTTGTGGTTTTGGGTTTAGGGCTTAGAGTTTGGGGTTGCGGCTAGGGTTTATGGTTCCGGGCTTCGGGTATGGGGTATCCAACTTTGTCTCCTTGTGTCCCATAGTTCTTCGCACAACAGCTCTCAAAAAGGTAAAACCTGAGTACGTATCCCTAGATCTCTATACATCCCTGTACATCCCCGTATATCTCTTTTAGTCCTTTTCCAACCTAGATTCAGATAGATGCCTTAACCAAGCAGCCTTCGTGCTTTCGTGGAGGCCAGGGGCGTTGAGCACAATTTCCAAGGCTGCCTGCATGTAGGGTTCTGGGGGTTATACGGGGATACATCGGGAAGGGTTAAGGGTTTAGGGACTAGGGTTTAGGGATTCGTGTTTTGGGTTGTTCTAGAAGGTTCTTGTACGGAAGGGTCCATGGGGAACGCACGGGATCCTAAACAAAAAGGGAACCTATCTGTTGGCCATTCCGGGGAGAGGTATTCTACCATGTGAGCATTTGGAATGCCTATTTGAATGGTTCATGGGACTGAGTAGATTCATAGAGGTTCCTGCTTGGAGCAGAGAGTTAGCTGGAAACAAAGATAAAACATGAAATGGCGACTGAGTTTATATGGCGGTTTATAGGGTACGCAGTCTAGAAATATGGGCAGTTAGAAGCTCGTTTCGCAGGAAGGGCTCAGGGAGGGTCAAGTCGTGTCTCTCAAGGAATGCTCCGCTTATTGCAGTTGAACTATTCTGAGTTGCCACTTCTTAGATTTAGGGGAACACAGCGCTGTCCAGGAACAAGTGCTTGTAGTCAAGTAGATAGAATATGGCTTTGGGTATATTACAAGTAGATCCCCATATACCCCATATCCTATCTACTTAAGGGGAACTATGTTCTTCCTGCTGAACTTCTGTCCACAACTCAAAGGGCTTCAGCTTTAGGACGGTCGCACCTCTTCAAACCAGGGTTTAGGGTTTAGGGTTTAGGGTTTGAAGGCAAACCCTTGGGCCTCAAACCCTCCCCGCTTCATAGCATCGCCACTGCCCCGAAAATCATGTCAAGTGTATCATGAATACCGGGTGGCCTAGCTTTAAGACTTTTCAGTGTCAGAAGCATTGGCGGACACTATGCTGTATGCATTAGGAATACTTCTTGGACGAGGTATCCTGACCGGACCATTTTATAAGACAACGTGTTTCCGGAAAGGACTTAGCTACCGAAAAATGGATATTGCGAAATATACTTCCTGGTACTTCTGAGCATTCAGCCGCACAGGAATGGTCCTCAGGGTCCTCTCAACAAGATTGAAAGCAGGATCTCTACGTTCTTCGCCGCCTGGCTGACGTCATGCAGCCGCTCATCAGGCGGTTCACCGCGGATGAGACTGTCTGCTGCTCAGATTGCTTCGCATCGGTCAAGCGACCAATGAAGAAAGAGGTAGTTACGATATCATCTTACCCCAAAAAGCTTGTTTTGCAGGAGCAGCCAGGACCTCCGATTCTCTTGTGGCTCTTGCTTCTCACAGACGGCTGGCGGATCGCAGTGTTCAACCTAGACGTTTCGTTGTTCGTCTTGTTCTTACACCAGATCTGGATCTCATGCTGGCGTGTTTAGGCTTAACACTCAACAACGCCTCCGTTGCTAGCTGGGGTTTATTTCTGCTTTCAGTGAAGCAACAGCATTACTAGACTAGATCCAATGCACAATTCAAACGTGCGTATCCTTCACTTGAAGAAGTCGTTGTGCCCCAACAAGTACCTAATCCTACAATGGGGTTCGTGTCCAAATGGAACTGAGCCTGAAACCTATAAAGCCCTAGATCCCAAAACACCCTCAACCCTAAACCCTAAATCCTGAACCCCAAATCCTAAACTGCGTAGTTGGGAGATTCTGGTACACGCCACATGCAGGTCCCAACACGGAACCTCCGTACAGTCCCTAGTTTACCCAATATAGTAGTCGGGTCATGCTGCGGGTTCCTGTTTTTAAACTTCTTAATGGAGCCCTGAGCCCTAAACCCAAAGTGATTGGCCAAGGATTACATTGCTCTGACGGAAACCTTCGCCGAGGGTCTTTACACGGAGCTCCGGGCTCCAAAAAAGCAGCTCCTCAAAAGGCTTAGGCTTTCTTGGAGTTCGAGGTTTCTGTTCTGAGGTTGTGTAGTGAGCATGTTGCGATTCTCAGCTGTTTCTGGGCTTCCTGTTGCAACTAGGGAGAGGCGTTTGCATGTGTCTGAAGATCAGTGGTTCCCTTCTGCCTTGCAATTTGCAGGTCTATGATATCTAACGTATGGGGCATTTTGGACTGGTGGTATTGCTATTTTTCCGAAATTCCGTTTCCTGTCTGTCTAGATGGGTTTTCGTGTAGATTGGCACCATGGTTTTTCGAAAGAATCCCAGAGGACTGGACTCCTTTTCAGCCCCCAAGATCCACGCGCATCAGCCATATCAATCGGAAAACTGCGGGCTCAAGGCCTGAATACTTATCTTGGCGCCTGCATTTCACCCCTAGAAACCTCTCCCAGTGTAAGTATGCTATGCTTACTGGTGCTCAGTAGGGCATAAGGGAGTATAATCCCTGTGAAATTTCTATACCATCTCTGTGCCCTTATTCCCGACTAATCTCACACCCGACACCCTAAACCCCACACCCTCTACCTTAAACCCTCAACCCTAAACTATACCTATACGCCCACATCATATATGTATATATCTATCTATCTATCTATCTATATCTATATTTATATCTATATATATATATAATTTTGTCATTCCTAGCCGCAGTAAGCTCTGCCAGGAGCTGGACTTCAGGAATGAGGCGCTGAACGCACTGCGCATGGAAGAGCTTCTGCGAGAGAGCCTGCAGCCTGAGGCTTTGGAAAGGACGGCTCCTTTGGGGCTAGGGTTTAGGGTTTAGGGGCTACTGGAGATGGGTTACAGTAGTGGGGAATAGGGGAATATGAATATGTATGTAGGGTTTAGGGTGTGAGGCTTTGGAAAGGACGGCTCCTTTGAGGTTACCGGGGGGGAGGGGGGTTAGTGAGGGATAAGGGAATAAATATGGGGTTTATAGGGTTCAGCGGGGGTGGTTACTAGGGCAGAAGGGAATGTAGCATAGGATTTAGGGTTAGGAACCTACAGTAATACTGCATTTTAATTGTCCCAGAGATTCGGAGAAAGAACCATGAAACTTATGCTCTACAGTTACAGAAGCCCTAGAACCTGCATGCCAAACCTTCAACCCACTAACAGGACTGTGAGAGCCCTTAAAATGGAAGGACACTGTGCTGTAATATTCCCGGGCGTTCCCATACCGAAGCTTCAAAGGATTGTAGCTTTAGCCCAGTGTAGTCTGTATGCCAAGCCTTTCAGACCCCAAGCCAGAAAACCCAGACCCCAAACCCTAAACCGAAGCCTTCTAAGCCCACATAGAAGTTGCGAAGGATTGTCATCCCGACCCCGCTCATGTCGCTGACCAAGCGTCGCGTGATGCTTTCGCAGTGGGTCGCTGGGACATACAGGGCTTTGGGGTTTGGGGGACGGGGTTTTGTGTTTAGTTTCAGGGTCCAGGGTTTGGAGTCCAGGTTTTAGATTGTAGGCTTAAAGGTTTTAGGGTGTAGAGTTTAGAGTTTAGATTTTGGGGTTCAGCAACTCGAGTTAAGGCTTTGGAGCTTAGCGGCGAGGGTTCAGGACGTACGTTACGTACTCCATTAATGTTTGAATTGAGGGTCCAGTCATCCCACCTACAAACAGATTGCCTCGCGGGTTGAGGGTTGAGGTCCGCAGGATTCAGCATCTATGGGTTTAGCTTTTGTGGCAGCGACTTCGGTTGTAGGATTAGGCTGGAGCTTCTTGACTTGAAATTCAGGTGCATGGCCATGAAGGACCTAGAATTTCCTGGGAGGTCCATGGGGGTTTCAGGGTTCACATTCACGGTCGGCGGCTGCTGATCGGGGCTTATGGATGTAGTGTCCGGGGAGCGTTGCTTTGTGAGCAGACAGTCCAGAGGAGCAAGAAATCAGGTGGTCATCTCTGCAAGTGAACTGTCTGAAGCCCACTCCCTGGCAGATTATGCAGTTCAGGAGTTTTGACTGAAAGTTTTGGCCATAGCTTGCTTGGATGCTGCTGCTTCTACACAGCTTGTTGGCGATTTCTAAAAACCTTCAAGACCCCAAGCATACATAGGAGTACAAAGGGATGATTCGGGTCCCGTGAAGTATTCTTCCGGGATCACTTTGGGAAACTTCATATGGCTCTTTCTTGAGTGATCTTTATCTTTGCTCTGCCCTTCCAAGAAGCAAGTTGGCTTGTTACAAAACTTGGGAGTCTTGATCATTCAAGGGATCCTGGTAGTCTGCAAGAGACATGTTTAGGGTGTAGGGTTTAGGGTTTAATACTAATTTCATCCCCTAAGCCCTAAACATCCCTAAACCCTAAATACTAATTTCATTTTCAGAAAACATGTGTCGGCCAAAGCAAGGTTGAATGTGTTTGCGTGGGCTTCGGCTGTGATAAATTCACGTGCGAGTTCACCTTTGAAAGCGATTCAGATTCTTATGCTTGACAATCTCTGCATGATCCTGAGATACTTCAACAGATGACCTGATGACCTAATTTTGTTGCGTTGTAGAAGTTCCATGGGCAAAACACATTTGCACAAGAAGACATGACCCTAGCTTCACAAGCCCTGAAAGGCATTTTTCCAATTAGCCCTAAACCCTAGCCCCTCAACTTCAGACAGTAACTTTAAGCCATGTAGGACCTGAGTAGAGCTCATCAACCGCCGATAGTCAAGGTGAATGGCGTGAAGTTGAGCACGCTGCCTGCTCAGGACTCGGTGAAAGCTAGCAGCTTTACAGTCTAGGCTTTGGGCGGGGTCGGTAGCTGGTCCTGTGGTTTAGGGTTTAGGGATGTTGGGGTCTAGAGTTTGAAGTTTGTGGATGGTTCAGGCTCTAGAATGTCAGATGGGCCCCAGCTTGCGGCGAGTGCCGACGCCATGATGGCCACTGCACACACTTGGGATCTGAAGAAGTTTTTTTTGTAGCAGTGCCAATGAAATCACCCCTTAAACCTTAAACTTTGGGTACTGCCCCCTCCCCAGTAACAGTCTATATTAGGGGTCCTATTAAGAGCCATAGATAAACATATTATACTTATTATGCAACTGTTACTGAGGGGGGGGGGGCAGTACCCAAGCCCTAGGCCAGAACTCGCTAAGCCCTTGAACTCAACGACCTACATGCTGCTAGGCCTCGACCTCGAGGTTACAAGCCTAGAGGTTTAGGGTTTAGGGTTAGGGGTCTAAGGTTTAGGGTTTAGGGTTTGGGGTATGGGGTTTAGGGTTTAGGGTATAGGGTTTAGGGTTTTAGGGGTCCCCCCTATACACCCCCAAAGATTTGCATCTCCATGGTAGTAACCCACTAAATTCACACCCCAATTTGGGAAACGCCGATCTAATGTGAGCTGTCTAACCTCCTAAAGGGGGGGGATTTTGGGGATTATATAGGGGGTCAATGTAAGGGTCATTAAGGGAGGTACCGGGAGTTTAGACCACAGCTCATATTATTATAGCCCCCCATATATAGCCTGCTAGAATGTAGTCGCCGTTTCCATTTTCTTTTCCAGTATCCCTATACAACCCCAATATACTCCGACTATGGCTCATATGCCTAAACCTTAAACCCCAAACCCCAAAATCCCAAGCCCCAAACCCTAAACGGTGGTGGTCATGACTATCCTAATTCTTTGACATACCCTACACCCTAAATCCTCAACTGCATATGATGCTGTGGCTGACCCTGACTTCCAAATGGCATGTGAGCTATAATCTAAACTCTTAGCATCCTCCTTACTAACCCTATAAAACTCCCATCTATAATCCCCTATAGAATCCCTTTTGAGGAGTTTAGGCTATAGCTCAGGGCTCATGTGGAGGTGCTCAAAGAACCCTGTGCAAGGTCTCCCTGCCAAGGTCTGAAAAGGGTAAGTTTGGAGGTCCGGTAAGAATCCGATCCTTCTGGCTTTTGAGGTATTGGATAGGGATAACGGGTACAAAAGTGGAATAAACAAGTAAAGGAAACCAAACACACACACACACACATATATATATATAACCTCTTGAAACCTACCCCTGGGATTCAAAGAAGCAGAGTCCACTCTAAACCTTAAACCCCAAACCCTAAACTTTAAACCTGAAACCCCAAACCCTAAACCCTAAACACTGAACCCTAAACCCTGCAGAGGAGATCCGGGAGCTCATATCTATCGGCCAGGCAGCGGGCCCCTGGGTGTTTCCACTGTCATTAGGGTAGAGGATGGTTGGGGTGTAGGGTTTAGGGTTTAGGATTTAGGGTTTAGGGTCTAGGATTTAGGGTTCAGGATTTAGGGTTTAGGGTTTGGGGTTTAGGGGGATTGGGGGGAAATATCGTTCAGCCGAAATTTTCTCAAAGCAAGCTCTAAGGGACCCTGAAATAGGGACACCAGAATCCTCAACGAAAAGAATCCCTGATATGCCAAGGGCTCTTAGTGGCCCAAGATGTCGAGGAACACTCAGTTGCAGAGGTCTTGAGGTGGAAGGATCTCGGGTTTAGGCTGTGACCAGGTTTTAGCTTCTGGTTTCATGTTACTACTTAACATTTCTATTCTTACTCTTGTTACATTATGATTACTATTCTTTATTACTATTATATTGGAATGGGTGTGAGTATGTTGCCTTAGTCCAGGGCTAACTGGTCCGTCATGTCCCCATCAGCCCGTGGGAGTTTGAAAGAGTGGACGCCTCATGGATGCGCATTCTAAGTATTTCTTTTACGTTTTCCTTCCGTTTGAAAACTGCACTAAGAACGAGGCGGCTGAACATCGTAAGCCAGTCTTGCATATGCCAGCCCTGTATGCGACCTTACTTATTGCCCGTGAACAGGAAGTCTTCCTCACACAGCTCCTGGACATCGGCTTTTTCCATGGCGACCCGCATCCCGGGAACTTGCTGAAGATCACAGAAGGCATTCTACTGGGATTCTACCCGCTTTGGCCTCTTTGTGGGGTGTCCGCATGTCTATTAAGGTTCTTATGGCATGGCTACGCTTCTTCCTTCCTTCTTCTCATGCGGGCTCTCATTTTGGTGAGCCACTCCCCAGTGTGTGAGGTTGACAGGTTTCAGCTTGGAGGTGAGAAATTGCACGACAGGGCCGTGGGCAGCTTGGGTATCTGAGTCTACAGCTTCCAGCGGTGTACCTGTTGTTTGCTTGCAGGGCGTGTAGCACAAGCCTAGCAACCACGAGCCAACATCTGAACCCCTAAGCCTATAACCCTAAACCCATTTTCTTTTCCATTACCCCAATAGATCCCCAATATATTCCCCCCCCAAACCCCTGGATCTGAAACCGTAGCCTCCGGCTCGAATTCTAAACTTGATGGGATCTTCCGAAACTAGAGAGCCCGATACCCCTTTAATTAGGAATATGCCCTCGGTGGTACTAAGGCCTCTAATGTGATTTCCTACACCCGCTCGAAGACCCTCAAAAATCCTGACCCGGAGGCCCAGACGCTGGCAAGCTTTGCCTGCTGGACTTCGGTCTGGTTGCGCAGGTGCTTGGGTTGCCATTTGGGTCTTTGCCTTGCTGTACTTAGTCTTCAACAAGCCACAATTTTGAGAAGTTAGCAGTTTTGTAAAGCGTGGAGTTGGGTGCCCTTGTATACTTAGGAGGGCTTAATGGCAAGTTGTAGCACGATTTCCAAGGAAGCAAGGATGCAGAATAAGCAACTATGCATGTTACAGACGAGGGCAAAAAGTCTTAATGCGGGATCCTGCAACGCTGACGACCCCCATGGACCTTGATGCCTTGAATTGCTTGTACTTCCACTACACCCTGACCATCTGCGATACTCCTGAAAGTTCTCACCCCAAAGTCATCAACTTTTCAGGATCCCTAATGGTTAGCAGAATACTATTCCTTGATGTAGGGTTATTCGGCTCCCTGACAAGGGGATCCATTGTTCTGGGAGAAGCCAGGGTTCCGGGTTCAGGTTGTCTAATTTCGGGTGTGCTATAGAATCTCAGATAATCAAGAAGATTGGCTCTGTAGGTGTACTTTACCGTGGTGATAGAACCCCAATATATATCATAATTATTCTATTATAGTAGTTTCCATTTTCTTTTCCATTATCCCAACAATCCTCAATATTTTCGTTGGAGCTCCTTGTGCTTCAATATCCACACCCAGGAGCTTTTTTCCCTGAAATTTGGGCTTTTGTTTGTGTCTGTGCGTCCTCTTGGTCCTCCGTGTCGCGCCCCAAATTGTACCCCTCCAAATGCAGGGCTTGGAGCCAAAATCCGAAACCCTAAGTCCTAAACCAAACAGACCTCCGCATCATCAAGCTTCCTTTCCTGTGCATTTGTGCATTTGGGGATGCGGATTCCTGAGCAAAAAGCCACACAAACCCTATCCCTAAGCCCAGAACCCCGAAACTTAAGCCACATAAACGTTGACCTCCCCAGCCTTAAGCCCTAAATCCCAAGCCCCAAATCCAAACCCCGGGTCCCAAAACAACCTTAAGCCATGACAACTCCTGCATTTGCCGTTGAGGTCCCCAAGGAGGACAGGGAGCTCATTATTTCGGCTGTGGTCCACCTCGGAATCCTGGTAAGCTCAGTACAGCTGATAAGAACTGCTTTGGTAGGCTAAAGGTACGAGGGTGAGGGTCTAGGGTTTAGGATTGAGGTTTCAGGGTGAGGGGTTCAGTGCCTGTCAGTTTAGATTCAGCATCTAGCCTTTAGGCGAAGTCGTGCAGCCCTGCACTTGCAAGAAAGATTCCATCTCGTCCCCTCCAAACTGCCAGGAGGCATATAACATGCTTTAAACTTGAGATCTCCAATTTGAGACAGGCGCTTAGGAATGTGCATGCCATGAAGCTGAAACTCAAGCACCGAGAGCATCTTTAGGTCGACCCTACATCGCTTGCGTTCCATCTACTGCGTTGGGACTCCCCAAAGAGGGCCTAGGATTTCAGGGTTTTAGGGTTTAGGGCTTAGGGTTGAAGGGTTTGTTTAGGGTTTAGGGTTAATTTTCTGGAGCCCCTCACCCTAAACCCTAAACCCTGAATCAACAAATCCTACCCAGGCACACAGAACTGGGAGGCCCTGATTGCCGACTTCCAGCAGCTCCGCTTCCTTGCTCCAGACGTCGACCAGGCCAGAGATGCAAATTTCGTAGGTTTGGGATTAGGGTTTAGGGATGAGGGTTTAGGGATTAGGGTTGAGGGTTTAAAGGTTCAGGGTTTGGGGTTTAGGGTTTAGGATTTGGGGTTCAGTGGGGGGTCCAGGGTTGGAGTTGAGGGAGGGGTTTGGGTGTAGCTTTCCTCGGCTTTGCGGAGTCTGTTGACCTGGATTTTGATTTGATCTAATTAGGGCTTACGTTTGGAGACGAAGCTGAAGCAAGTAATTCATGTGGAGCTAGTAACAGACAGAAGGACAGGCGAAGTCGCAAACAGGCATGCATCGACAGCGACAACACGCACGTGAGAAACATGAGTCTTTACCGGCAATGTGCGCAAAAAAGATAGAAAACAACTTCGGGTCGGGCTTTATGGAAGCCATTATAGCGCTACAAGCAGGTTTGTGCTTGGCAATGCTACGTGCTGTTTGTGTTGTTGGACAGGGTTAGTTTCCGAAATTGTGGTCTGCGCACGCTGCTGCAAAAAAGAAGACTCCTGATAGTCGGGTTCTCAAGAAGGGACTGTGCTCTTGTCACCTACCTACATCGCGGATTCAACAAATGAAGTTACCTTGTTTGGTGAGGTTCTCCTCGTAGGTGTATAGTGCATTGGACAGCAATTTGGGCAACTATCGACCGATAATCCCCCTAAAGTAGATAGAATGTGGGATATATAGGGATCTTATCATAGTATACCCAAAGCCAGATTCTTTCTACTTAAGGGGGACTATAAACCCCAAGTCTTCTAAAGCCATGAACAAATCTCCAGGCTGCTCTGGTTCCGATCCTCCAGCGGGTCCTGGGTCCCTATCTCCGGGGCGGCGGTGCCCAGGCCCTTGCGGGGGCAATAGTTTAGTTCAGGTAGGGATTAGTATTGAAGGATTTGGGTGTTGAGTTTCCAGAGTAGTTAGGTTGGAGACTTTACGTCCAGGGTGAGGGTGTAGTAGATTTTCAGTGGAGAGCTCTAGGTTTTTTGGGGACAAGGTTTACAGTTTAGGATTGGCCCGCTCCGTGCTTGAGACCTGGGAAGTGTAAGGTTGGGGGAGTTTCTCTGTCCAACACGACGTAGATTTGAAGAAGGGTTTAGGGTTTAGGGTTTAGGAGTAATGTGCGGTTATTTTATCGGACAAAGTCACCGAGCAGGACTATCCATTTGGTGTCTTGGACTTTGAAATTCTGTTTCTGTTTTATCTTGAATCTTGCTGCTAGGCTTTCATTTCAGTCCGGAGGCTTGTACAGCCCCCTGCGATTCATGAAAGCGGTAGTCCTAGGTCGGTCGGGCATTTAGTTAACTTAGCTGGACTTAGCTGGGTACCCTAAACCCCAATAGAAACTAAACCCTATGCAGGCCTTCAAGAACGCCAACTTCCAGGCGCTGACGCAGGACCGAGCCACTGGGTAGGGTTCAGGGTTTAGGCTTTAGGGTTGAGGGTTTAGGGTTTAGGGTGTGTTGCAGATTGCAAGATGAGCTAACTCATGATCCTTCGAGGATCACCCAAGCCTCCCTATTGGCCTATTGGCCATACAAAAGACTTCAACCTCACAAATAAGACACGCATCAGTTACACTCCTGGCATTCTGGAGGTCCAGGTAAGGCGCAAAGGTATTTGCTGCTTGGTTTTGGACTTTCGGTTTGTGCGCTCAGCGCATGGCAAGCTGTGATAACGTTCGTGCGATTGGAGAGGAAGGGGTACAGCAGGCTGGATTTTTCAGGATACAGGCATGCCAAGAAGGTACAGAATTTTCAGAATAACTCGTATAAATATACCCAAAGCCATATTCTATCTACTTAAGGGAGACTATAACCCCAATATATACCCTTTTATAATGAGGTAGTTTCCATTTTCTTTTCCATTATCCCTATATAACCCCTGGATTCTTGGGACGCTGGGCTCCAGGGTCGCGAAGTGCAAGCTGCGGTACCTTCGGTAGGTTCAGAGGTTTAGTGTTGACACAAGATTGTCCTGGGTGTGTACTGTTAATGTGTGTGAGGCTAAGCTAGCAACCTGTAGGCATAAGTGCAGTTAATGGGAACGTCTATTTGGGGTTTAGGGTTTAGGGTTTGGGGTTTAGGGTTTAGGGTAAAAGTTAGGATCCCGATTATAATCCCTATTAAGGGGAGGAGCTTTATGAATCCAGGGATCTGGGTTAAGAATGAATGCGGGAACCTTGGCAGGGTCCCATGAGGAAGCAACACCAGACCAGGGTTCAGGTTGGCAGTTAGGGTTTAGGGTTTAGGGTTGGGGTTGTGATGGTTAAGGGTCGTATGTTGGTTACATAGGGGTTATATACGGATAATGGAAAAGAAAATGGAAGCTACCATAGGGTTGTATAAGGGGTTATACAAAAGGGTTTTGGGTCAAAGGAAGATGAAGATGTAGGACGTGTGCAGCATCCGTAGCTGTGCAGGATCTGTTGAAGGTGAATCTGGAGGTGAAGTTCTCGATCCCACCCTACGTGTCGCTGTTGGCGCGATCAGTGGCCACGCTCGAGGGTGTCGCGCTGCAGGGCGACCCTCAGTACCAGATTGTGGCTATGGCCTACCCCTTCGTGGTGCGTCGCTTACTGCAAAACTCGAACCGCAGGTCTTTCGCGGCCTTGCGCGAGCTCCTCTACGACCCTCAGACGCGGCGCATGCGGCCACAGCGTTTGGCTACCCTGCTGCAGGCCTCCCTGGGTGTTGTGGCAGGTGCCAGCGAGGGCACCAGGAGTGGCTTCATTGACTTCGACGCCGTGCCCGAGGAGGGCGCACCTGTAAAAGATGTGGTTCGCTTCCTACTGTCCCCGGCGGCCAGCAACTTGCGGCCCCTCCTCAATGCAGAGCTCGCCTACGGCCTGGACTTGACGCTCCGCCGCACGGGGCGCCGCCTTCGGACCACGCTGCAGGACCTGTTGCAGCCAAGGCCTGTTCTTTTGTCGTTGTTTAGGGTTTAGGGTTTCTTATTGCTATTAACTAGAATAAGCATCATTACTGTTATTGTTATTTTATTACTATTATCCCCAATATCCTGTGCATTTCTGCGCGGCGCGTGGTGAATCCTGACATTGCTTGCTTAATGATCCCTGCTTGGCAGGCTGCCTCTGTTGGGTCGCCTGCCCACGCTCCCGGCTCCTCCGCTCCTAGTGCCAGTGCCACGCAACGTAGAGGGGGCGGGCGCAGAGCTCTTCGACAAGGGCCTTGCAGTGTTGCCGGCGGAGGACATCTTTGAGGCGGTGCTGCCAGCATTGGGTACTGCAGAGGATGTGGACTTCGGGACTTTCCGTGATGCCTTCCAGGCTGGGCTATTAGACCTTAAGGGTACCTTAGTCTACCCTTATTATGGTCCTATTTAAAGCCTAAATGGTGGTTTATATAGGGAATAGTGCCACAATGGCCTTAAATTGGGAATTGAAATTATTTCAAATTACCCTCTTCCAGGGCCTGGGCATCGACATCGGCGACATCGAGGACCTGGTGCCTGGGGTGCTTCGGGCTGCCATGCGCGCCGTCCTGGGCAACGGCGAGGGTGCCGAGCTAGCAGAGGCCAAGCCTTTCTACAACAAATATTTATGTACATATAGATATAAACGCATATATATATATATATATATTGGGGTTATATAGCGGCTATATAGGGATTATATCAGGATAGGGGGTATATAGGAGCACTGATCAGAAGCTATTCCAGTATTGGGTCTCAAGCAGAACAAGAAGTAAGAGAGCGTTGCGACAGACTAGGACCTTCTTGTTTGTGTGAGGCTCTTCGCCAAGCCCTTGGCGAGGAGTCAAGGCCGGGGCAAGTGCACAGAGCTTTTGGCAATGACAGGAATAGCGGCAGCGACCATGGACGATTGTGATTAACATGAACGGTGCACATGTGTATCAGGCACTAGAGGGCCAGCAAGCGTAACAGGAGTTGCAAGTTTCCAGTGAAGGCTGATAGCTTGCCATTAACCCCAGCATCAAAATCTTGATTTGTTTCTTGAATGGTTGATTGATTGATCGATCGATCGATCCATCGATTGATTGATTGATTGATTGGTTGGTTGGTTGATTGAATGATGATGATGATGATGACGATGATGATCACCATCATCGTCATCATCAACCTCGGCGCCATCAGAGCAATAACATGACGGCTTCTTACATGTCTGTATGCACCTGTAGTTTAACAAGCCATCGTCACAACAGCACCATCATAATATGTAGCTATGATAGCGTCAAATTTGAAGATCATGCTGCCCTACCTTACTCTGGCCAGGGATACGCTTGCCAACGAAGTGGTGGCCTCCATTGCAGAAGAGCTGCTGCGCACCTGGCGTGCGCGCTTAGCAGCTATGGATGCCTTGCGATGAGTGGAATGGCTGGGCAGGGCTGGATACAGCTCAATGGTTCTTAATTACAGTCGGGTTGATAGAGGAATGACCCTAATGTACCAATCCATTCCGACATGTATTACAAGAGGATACCAGATGGAAATAAAATTGGCTAGCTAGCCCGGCAACAATCAACTTTCAGTGCCTGCGTCCAATCCTTCATTTTCATCTTTTCCGAAGTGGAGCTCTGTCTCTCTCACGTATCCCTTATACCTCTCGTTGTCTTTGCTTCAGCTAGAAGCAGATTAGTGCCACAAATTTTCATGCTGCAGCGACTCCAACAGGATGCAGGCTTTCATTAGATGATGGCCTGAAGGTTTTTCGCGCTGCGCCTGCATCTATGCGCCTGTGGCAGCTGTTCCATTGAATGGACACAGCTTCGCAAGGTGTACCATTGTTGACTGTTTAAGGTATGTGCTAGGACTTTTCGGTGGCGGACAAGCCGCCCACAAGCTGTCGCAGCACAGAGGCTTAGGCTGTAATTGGTGGTCCAGGGTGGTTACAACCTACTTCAGGCCTAGTCGTAACTAGACAAGACTGTGTTCAAAAGTTGCAGCTGTTGTCAAACTACTAGAAAGTTTATCATCATCCAGGACCTCCAGGTAGGCAAGACCAAGGCGAGAAAGACTGCTTGGGGTTGCTGCAGAGCTAGCTGTGTTTGAACATGTACCAGTATTCAAGTCACGAAGCTAGGCGACCTCAGTCCCAGGACAAGATGTTCCTCAACTGAAGGACCCCTAAGTAGATAGAATATTAGGGTCATATTGGGGTT
Source organism: Symbiodinium pilosum (assembly GCA_905231905.1). Taxonomy (NCBI): domain Eukaryota; class Dinophyceae; order Suessiales; family Symbiodiniaceae; genus Symbiodinium; species Symbiodinium pilosum. The sequence continues at coordinate 81,600 of CAJNIZ010016358.1, forward strand.
ATATAGGGGTGATATAGGGATAATGGAGAAGAAAATGGAAACTACTATTTAGGGTTTAGGGTTTTTTTGGTCTAAGCACATATCCATCTTTCCTGGCATGCTCTCATCTGAAGAGGCAGGGGTACCATTGATCTTCGCGGAACCTTCTCTTCGCTTGCTGACGTCACCTTACTGGGTTGCTGTTAAGGAACTTAAACTAAGTTACTATATTGGGGAAACCCCATTATTTACTATATAAACCCATTATGGTAACTTAATTTAAGTCCCTTAACAGCAACCCAGCTTATTGATGCGTTTTGGGCCTCCTCAAAAGCTCTGGGCTCCCATTTGAGTTTCAGAAATGCCCTGAAAAGATTCGATTTAAGGATGTTCCACATATACCTCGAGTGAGGGCTGTAGCTAAGGGCGCTTAAGACCAAGCCCTGGAAGCCTGAGACTCGTCTGTGCTCAAAGATGTAGATTGAAGTCCCGTCTACAAAGTGGCAGCTACTTTTTCGGGTTAAGAGTTGAGTGGTATTACCCCAATAATGGAGAATCAAACCGAAAGGAAATGAACAAATGTGGGAGCCGGGTTGATCTAGGGTCTTGGAAGCTGGCAGAACAGCGCTACCTTGTCAAGGGTTATCTGTAAGGGTCGGGTCAACAAGTTAAGCGCCGCGTTGGCACATGGTACCGCGCACCTCTATTCGCGAACCCGGCCACCATGAACTCCCAAACCCCCAAAAGCCCAGACCCTAAACCCTAAACCCTGCTATCTATGCAAATCCAGCCCCTCAGGCACGAATACATCAAATCAGTCTTAAAGGGCATTCAACACCCAATAATGTAGACCCATGATTAATAAAGGGTATATTGGGGTTCTATAGGGGCAATGGTTGAGGGCTCAGGCTGGGGTAGTTTATCGAAATAATCTCTTTAGAATCAGTAGCAAGGACTCCCAGAATCCCCTCACAGCCTCCGCATATCCCCATCAAGCCTTCACGCGCATTCATCGATGCAATTCTAATTCGAGGCGATTTGGAGCAACGGAGCCTTCCGTCGATGAAGTCAAGTAACACGGTCGGGCGGCAGCGGAACGTGCAGCACACAAGAAAAGTGGCTGGAGCTTGATAGCAATGCGTGTGGGGCTTTGCTTGTAGGATATGTGAGGGGAACCCGATAATCTCTACTTCAGGAACTGGACTCCGGGCGGCCATGCTTTGTATAGGGATTAGGGCGTAGAGATTAGGGTTTAGGGGATACTCCTCCATGAGTGGAGAATGAAATGGACTAGAAACTGAAACATGACACGGACGCTGGGGTTTGTAAGTCTTTATCGGGATGAGGGTCCAGCAAGCCTTGACCGATACTCCTCAGAGATGCGGGGCGCGGGTTTAGGGTTTAGGCTCCTAACCCTAAACCCTAACTCCTAAACCCTGATCAACGCCCCAACACTACACCCCCTCAATTGCGGGTCGCATCTGGGAGCAAGTTTTGGCGCGAGCTCATGGCATGGTAGGTATTAACTAAGCAACTCATACGAATATTAAACACACCCACCCCCAAAATAGAATTTCCCGCACGAGAGATCTTATATATTGGGGCACAAAGGGATTATTCCCAAACATAACCGACATAACCCCTGTATAGCCCTAATTTCCATTTCATCTCCATCTAATTTTCCATTTGGTTCTCCACTATCGACGTCATATCCAATGATTGATTCTGGCATGAGGCGGTTCCTTGGCAGTGCAAGAGCCATGAGAAGTAATAAGGAGGTGGGAGTTAAGGTTCTGTCGCCTGAAGTCGGATTTTTACAGGGGCTTTATAGAGATTATACAGGGGTGTGCTGGGGATTATATAGGGTTACATGGGATTCTGTAGGCATTATGTAGGTGTTTTGGAGATTACCCCCCCAACAGATGAGAAAGAACATGGAAATCAAATAGAAATTTGGGGTTATCTAGGGGTTTATATGGATTTGGTTTATGGCTCTTTATTATGTTTTTGGTGGGAACTTTTTGCTCCCTAGGAAAAGGGATGAGGTATATATTGGGTGTCCAATTCGGGGGACCATAAAGTCACATCCCATCATCATTCTGTCATAGTCCTGCGGGAACAGCAAAGAGGTTTTGTTGCAAATTCGCGTTGACAGCGGATGGGATGTCAAAAGAGCATGTAGGTTCCTGTGTAGGTTGGGGCAGTGTTGTTTCGGACTTTCAGCGCTCAAGGGATCATAGGATTTGTGGTTCCTCTGTTTTCGGTCTTTTGTGCCGTTTAGTGTCTTGTACTTGGGATGGGAGCCCCTTGACGATAGCCCAGGACACTGAAGCCCGCTATGCGTAGCTGAAGATGTTAGTAAGCCCATCTAATTTTGAACCACACCTGTGGGGTCTGACGGCTTATGTCCTGAATCCAAAGGTTAGTGGCTTGCACGGCATGTTTCTGAAACCGAACTTGCTCAAATCAGCCCTGCCACAGTGTTACTTTGCTACACAAAATTATGCATGTACGGTTCATGTGTTCAAATAGCACCCTCAGAAACTGGGCTGGGGGCAACGACGCATGCTTCAAGTGACAGACGGACAGACATATTCACCCTCCAAGCCCTGAGGCTTCAACTCCCCGAGTTCCCAGGATCTTCTACTTCCCTTTCTTGACTCAGCACCTAGAACGTCGGAAAAAAGCCTCCGCATAGCCAACTGCGAGCCATTCATGCGCCTGAAACACCATGAGTGAATCTCAAGCTCCTGGGCTCAACACATGCGGGATACAGGACATAGGGTTTAGGGTTTAGGGTTTAGGGTTCCAGAAAATGCGCGCCATGATGTGCTGTGCGGAAATTGTACGTTAGGACACCTGTTATTGTGAGTTGTGCATGAACACACCATGCTGAAGCGCTACTGCTTTTTTCCGTTTGCTGAGGGTCCTTCACACTTTGTGTTCAGGAACCACAAGCAGCTCAACTCCAGCAGCCTTACTTGTTGTTTACTTGCCGTAACTCTTCTGAAGCAGGTCTTTTCCACATGCGGTATTTCTTTGCGGGCTTGGCAGGCTTCCTTTAGAGCTTTTGTGAGTTCATCGATGACGCGCAATCGGTTGTCGTTTTGGCGGTGGCATAATTCTCCCTCTGCAGATGAAGTCTTACGCCTGTCTTCTTCAAGCAGGGGTCGCTGTAAGAGGGGATCTTGACCATCAGAACATTTCTTTTGAACAACTGCTTTGGCTACACATCTCAACCTCTACATAAAGCCAAAGCGCGGCCTAGGAATTCACACCGTGCGGTTTCAGCTAACAACACAACGAATGAAAGCCTGCTGAAGAAGCCACGGATCGAGACTGGGACGCTTTGGATGAAGTGTTACGGGACTAGGATGGGCAGGGTTTTCAGGTATGTTGTACGTCTTGGGGGTGAAAGGTGCGGCATAAAGAATAAAAAGGGACACTTGTTCTTATTTCTTCGCTATACGTGTTCTTTTCAGCGGTGGAGTTGCAAGTCGAAGCCATCATATGGTCTGAACCCCCCTCTCATGCTCACTTTCTAGGACGTATCCCGGAATAGCACTTTGGTAAGTGTTCAACACAGATCATCGACGTCTGTGGGCTCTGAACCAGGACCATGTCAGCTTGTGAGGCTGGCCAGTATGAAGTGGGTTGCATTTAGGGTTTAGGGATGTTTAGAGTTTAGGCATTAGGGATGTTTAGGGGCTAAGGGTTTAAGGATGTTTAGGGGCTAAGGGTTTAGGGCTAAGGGTTTAGGGTTAAGGGTTTAGGGTTAAGGGTTTAGGGTTTCGGATTGCATGTTGTGGCTGCTGTTGGTAGAGCAGCTTCCTGGCGATGTTTTCCAGAAGCCTCAACAACCGGGTTATGCAGCAGGCCCCCTTTTCCTTTTTTTGGGGTCCTGGCTTTCTTTAAAATAATTAGACTATACTACACAAGCGGCCTCTGTTTATTCTTAAGTTACTGAGAATGCTAGACAACATCGTGGCGGTACAAACCGTCCCCATGGAGACATCAAGTCCTCTTCCGCAATGCCTTAACCTTGGTCCCTAAACCCTAGTCAAGCCTCATTTGCATCCGGACAGCAGCTGGAATCATGATCCCTCCCGCATGCCACATCTTACCTCACGCAGAGGTTAAACAGCTAATGACCACGACCAGTAGTCCCTATATAAATCCCAGTACTATAGCAGTTTCCACTTTCCTTTCCCTTCCTTCATTCCCTGCTAAGCAGAGATAAGTTACAGAACCTCTCGACAAGCCTCAATTTCCATTTCATGTTCTATGTTCTTTTCCATTGGACTTTTCAGTTTCCATTGCGTTTCCGTTTTTCTATTCTATTTTAGTTTCCATTGTTGAGGTAATCTCCTCGAAGTCCTATATAATACAAACCCTATGTGACGCAATATAGCCCCCAAATATCCTATACACCCCCTAGTATTATAGAACCTCTGGCCTGCACCCAGTTGACAACCTGAGACAAGTTTTATAGAGTTTAGGGTTTAGGATTTCAATTTCAGGTTTTAGGGTTTAGGGTAGGGTTTAGGGTCCCAGGTGACAGCGCCACGACCGTGGACGATCTCCAAAGTTTCGTGCGCTTTGTGGCAGGACGCTGCAGCCAGGCTTCGGGTGTAGGGCTCATGACTTGATATGCATCGAAAAGCATTTGTGCTCAATTTTTTGTGGGGGGGTGGTGTGGTTGGAGGTCCTCAGACCTTTTTTGAGGTGAACACCTTTTGCCAATCCCGCGCACAAAAGTAGCCGTCTGTCGTCTGCCAAACTTCTGCCGTAGTATCATGGGGTTCTCGTACTACCCTCCCCTATACTACCGCCAAGGCCCTAATTACCCCTATTGGTTGTGGAAGCACCAGACAGAAGAGGCTTCCTCGCCCAGTCTGACGACCCTTACGCCTTGAGCCCGAAGCATTTGCCAGCTGCAGTGGCTCTATTTCGCAACTTGAAGCTTCACTGAATCGCTGAAACCTTGAAAGCCTGCTAGGCTTTCTTCGCCTTGGTGGTCATGCGCATTGAGCCAGTACAGCCCTTCATGAAGACTGTTTGCTTATTCATGCATCATCTTGTGAAGCCGAGTGTACAATTAGAACGGCAAATATCCACATGCTCAAGCAGCCCCACGTTCAGCCCGAGTGAGATTCCTAGCCAACCCTCAGCAAGATGAAGCAGATAACTGGGTTGCTGTTAAGGAACTTAAAATAAGCTACTATATTGGGGAAACCCTATTATTTACAGTTATATACCCATTATGGTAACTTAATTTAAGTTCCTTAACAGCAACCCAGAGGATCGTAGTAGCATAGTCTTCATAATGGGAACCGCTGAAGTAACACCCTCGTCCTCAGTCAGCTTGCAACACAAAGTCCTGGACTCCGAAACCCCTAGACTGCCAGACTCAGAGACCCTCAAACTGAAAGATTGCCAAATTCCCTACACCGGGTAGGTCAAAGCCCAAGTCTAACCAGGCAATATTCTGTAGTCCCTCATGGCGATTAGTATAGATAACCGTCCTGCTTCCTGATATGCCTACCTGGTTGCCACAATCCTTGGCCTCACTCCCTGTAAACTGATTAAGGAACTTGAATTATGTTACCATAATGGGTATATAGTACTTGATAGGGTTTAACCAATCTAGTAACTTAAATCAAGTTCCTGAACAGCAACCCAGTAAAGCAGCCCCGGTCAGAAGTCCAAAGCTCGAAACTTCTGGAGCCTGGGAGGCTGGTGATGCGCGCGTGCGGAGTGCGGAGCAACTGGATGGCGGCTGTGGAGGCTGGGGTTTAGGGGCCAGGGCTTAGGGTTTAGGGTTTAGGGATTGGGGTGTAGGGTTTAAGGCTCAGGGTGTATCCAGAAGCTCTCAGAAGTTGTGGTGAGCATGAGATGAGTGCTTGTTTGCTCAATTGTGATCCTTTTTTTTTTTCCTTCGAAAAGCTTTTCCGCCGGAAGGCAGTGCACCACAAGGAACTTGAAAATTTGCTACGAATTTCAGGCAGTTTGAGGTCCGGTACGGTGTATACCGAGAATGATGTGCTGTTTGACCAACGGTAGCGACGGTAGTGGTAGACAGCCAAACGATAGGTGTGCAGGAGCTGGTGCTTGAAGGCCTTACAGCTAGGTTTGCAGGTCCAACTTTTGTCAGAAATTGAGGCGTTATCTAGCGGCAACATTTGTAGTTCATTACCATTGTGGGTACTGAGCCTATGCTCCTCGATGGCAGGTGAATGTCGATTCTTGTGCTGGGGCCATACATTGCCTGAATCTAGGTACCTCAGGTATGTGTTGCTACACATACGCCTTTCACCCTACACCCCAAACCCTAAACCTAGAATCTCAAATTCTGAACACCCAAGCTGGCGGCACAGGTGGGGCCTGCTTTCGCTTCCGACGTTCTGGCCGCGATAACCTGTTCGCCAAAATCATCTTCTCGCACGAAGGGCAGGTGAAGAGGGCTTCTGCGTGAGTTGATGGCTTCAGTGCTTCGGGATCGGGGTGTAGAATCTCTACGTGTTCGGGCGCACGGGTTCGGAGAGTCCAGCATCTGTGTCCTTTTGTAATGTGTCAGGCATGGGCTTATGGAGCCAGTCAAAAGATTCAACCAACTTATTGCTTCAAGCATCGGTTCTGGAGTCCGAGCAACTTCGCTTTGAAAGGCGCGCGGCCAGCTCTACCTAATGACCATCTCCTTTGTTTCAAGGTGATGCTAGATCGATAAGGTTCGTTTGGGGGTTGAGTAGTTGCATGAATGTAGGAGGGAAAGAAGCATTCTCAATCTCAAGAGTCGGGGTTTTGAAGTGCACTGATTTCGGGGCTGCAGAGAGTCAGAGACAGAGGGAGACTTTGCGGATAGCCATAGTGAAATCTGCCCACTGAAGCCCAGCAAGGTCTAACTCCACAGGCCTCTCCTGAAGCATTCCTTCGAAACACCTCGGTCTTCAGCATCACCCCAGAATTCCCTTAAACCACGAGCAAAATGCCAGGATGCCTATGATGTCCTCTACGGAGAGTTTCAGGCTCCGGACACGAATGTTTCTCGGAATTTCGGGTCCTGCTTTGGGGGCCCTAAATGGTAAGGGTGTATGATTTGGGTGTGGTTTGAAGCTCCACGAAAGTAAGCCGTTGCAGATGTCATCTTCCTACTGCAGCTGCAACGAATTCTTCAGGATTCTTCCTGAAGCTGAGTTTTTAAATCTAAGCACCGTTCTCCTGGGCCCCCTTGCGCAGAATTGACGGGTTGTGAGGTTGACAGACCATTCCCGCAGATTCTGTCGCATGCAGTTCTCTACGATGAGAACCATGTCTTAGCAGGAACACTCATGCCTCTGCTACGATCTTCTAAGCATTGTAGATCCTTCTGGACCCTGCATCCAATTTCTGCAAGTGCCAACTCCTTGCTGACCTTCCATCCTCAACCGCACGCCCTCGTTGCACTTCTCCGCACGTTCTTTTAGTGCACGTACTCGATACATCCTCCATCTTCAAGCACACGTCGCCCAAACTGAAGTTCAAGAGCACCCAGACCATCAACTCAGATGTAGCATGCCTGCATGACGCCCGAAGGCGCTAAGTGCAAAACACCAACTTACACGCATTTCTTTCTAGAGACACTGGTAAATCCCTGAAAGCTTCGGTAGGCATTCCGACTGCCCTCCCTATCTATACCAATTATGTTGACTTTATTTAAGTTCCTGAAGCTCGTTTTTCTACAACAGTTTTCGTTTCATTTTCCATTTCCTTTTCCGTTTGATTCTCCATTTTAGGCTCATTATAGGGGGATTGTACCCGATGTAACCCCAACATATCATATAGTAGTTTCCATTTTCTTTTCCATTATCCCTATCTAATCCCTATATGGGTGGTTGTCAACATTATGGTCCCTTTTTGGATTCCTACTATAATACGGCACCTAATATTTAGGGTACTCGAAAAGGGGCCATAATTTTGACATCCACCCATATAACCGTGTATAACTTAAGAGACTCGACCAGGCACTGGTAGCGCTAAGCACATTCGCACAAGACGCTTTCGTGGTACCGAGGCTGGCTATGGCCGCGGATTTTTTACTATCATTAGTAGGGAGAATTTGGTAACCCCCTACCCCCCAAAATGGGACCCAACTATCGTCATATGAATTATATGTATAGGGCCGTGATATTAGAGGTCGCGGCTTCCAAATCACTATCATGAATGGTATACGATGTGAGAATGAAGTTTAGGGGTGGAGTAGTTCATGCGCAAGTTGGACCTCAGGCTATGATTTACAGGGGCCTTAGCTGGTCTGGTTTTCTGGTGCTTTGTGTTTCACGGTTCTGGGTTTCGGGTGGGGGGCGTGATTTGCCATGGAGCTGGTGTAAGTTAGTCCAGGAAAACGCCAGGTGTGTAGTTACTGCATATAGCCCAATTCCCTTTATATGAGCCTTTATGGGGGTACCCACCTGCCAACTACCCACTAGGGGGTGTCCTTGAGTTAGAATTTATAGCCCAAGGTTCAAGTCACGTACAGTGATATATATATATATATATTTGGGTTCTATACGGATCATCTTCAGAACTGACCATTTCACAGCGGACAGTGGAAGCTCAAGGGGACGCTTGATTCTCGCATGGAGTTCTCATGCAGCTGCAAGAAATCCCTGCGGCGGGAGTCGATGCACCTCATTCCTCAATCCTTTGGCGTGGCCCTACGTTCCAGGTGTTGGGTTTAGGGTTTAGGGCCGAAATCTTCATGCGGCCTTCCCGATTCCGGTTCCTGGCCGGGCATCTTTGCTCTTCCGTTTTGCCCAAGCACTCTTCCGAGCACTTGAGCCATAGTCTAAACTCCTTAAAGGGGTATATATAGGGGATTATATAGGGGAGTACTATAGTGTATATTAAGGGGGATACTAGGAGTTTAGACTAGAGCTCACTTGTGTTCTGGCCATGCTCTTTACTGGCAATGCTCTGTACTTTCGGGAAGGACCTTTCTCTGTGAATTCGGATCCTAGGCTTAAACCCTAAACCCTAAACACTAAACCCCTAAACCCCTAAACCCTAAACCCTAAACAAGCTTAAACAGTTCCTCCCAGCTCGAAGCCGTGAAGCTACCTCACCTGGAAGCTCGAGAGTGAAATACGGAAGCAGTCTTTGAAACATTAGCGGGTTTAGGGTTTGAGGGTTTAGGGTTTTAGGGTTTTAGGGTTTTAGGGTTTAGGGTTTTAGGGTTTAGGGTTTTAGGGTCTGGGTTTTAGGGTTTAGGGTTTTAGGGTTTTAGGGTTTAGGGTTTTAGGGTTTAGGGTTTAGGGTTTAGGGTTAAGGGTAGCAACCCTAAGCACAAGAACCTAGACCCCTCAAGCCCCTCTACTTGGAGGGTAATCGAAACCCACTTGTTGTTGTATTTATATCCCAAGGAAAATAATTTCAGTTGTAGTTGGAGATCTTTACCCTGAGGCCTGAGGCTCCAAGTAAGGCCCTGCCTGGATTCTCCAATGTAGTCACTTTCTTGAGTTTGGTATGGTTTGTGCTTCGAAATTCTTACTAAAGACCCCTGCAAAAAGATATTACAGTCGAGATTCTTAGATCGTTGCCTTCAAAAGTCACGTCCTGGGGGCTTTACTTTTCCTCAGGTCTCCTTCATCTGTGACAAATCTCCCTCTGCATCTGGTAACCCTACCTATCCTAAACCCTAAACCCTAAACCGTCAACATACTTGGCAGGAGGCCCCCACTTCCAGGGTTTGTAAGGGGTAGCTTTGGGTAATCCCTGTCCCTAGCAAATGAAACCTGCCTTTAACTCTAAAAGCCTGAGCCCAAACCCTAATAGGGTGTAGGGTTTAGGGTTTAAACCCTAAACCCTAAACCTGCGAGACTATGGAGTAACTTGATACGAACACGCCTTAACACATGGTATGTCCGTGAGTTGGGCGATCAAATTTAAGTTCCTTAGCACCAACCCAGAAATGCGCTTAAACCCTAAACCTTAAAACCCTCAACCCTAAACCCTCAACCCTAAACCCGAAACCCTAAACCCTCAACCCTAAACCCTAAACTCAATTTAGAAAAGCTCTGACTCCTGAGGCCTCTCCACCTCATCCGCCGCGGAGGAGCGGCGGCGCTGGTGCTCCCGTGGCTGGAGCTTTCGAAGCCAAGGGACTACGAGGTGAGAAGTATTGGGCAGTATGAGCTTTAGTCTAGATTCCTTAAAGGGGATTATATATATGTATATATATATAGGGGACTACTCTAGCTGTGATTATGTAGGGGGTTATATATTTTTATATAGGGGACTACTCTAGCTGTATTGGATGTTAAGGCGGATATTAGGAGTTTAGACTATGGCTCATATAGAATATCACACTTGTTGTATCCCATTATGAGAGACAAGCTTGAGCTCTTTGGGCCTGGGATTCCAAGTATTCAGATGCTTGTCCTCCCTTGTTCTATTTCAATCTAACAGCATGCCCTAAGCCTTCAACCCTGGACCCTCAACCCTAAGCCCTTAACCTTAAACCATAATCCTAAGTCCTGAACCCTACACCTAAATCTGCAGCATTAAGCCCTAAACCCTCATCCTGGACCCTAAGCCTTAAGCCCCAATCCTTAAAACCTAAACCTTCAACCCTAATCCCTAATCCCTTAACCCTAAACCCTTAACCTTAATCCCTGATCCCTGATCCCTAAACCCTAATCCCTGATCCCTTAACCCCTAAACCCCTCAACCCTAATCCCCAATCCCTAATCCCTAATGCTGAACCTGAAGCCTCTGAAGGCCGCGGGCCGCGCACTGGGAGCCCTTCACTCGGCTTCGCTCGGCGCCTCAGCGCAGCACGGCTTCGCGGTGGACACCAGCTGCGGGTCCGGGATTCTGGGTTAGGGTTTAGGGTTTAGGGGTTTAGGGTTTACGGGGTACTTGGGGGGTCATGGGGACTTAGTAAGTAGGTTAACAATGGAAAAGAAAATGGAAACTACTATAGGGTTTAGGGTCAGGGGCACTTAGTAAGTAGGTTAATAAGTTGCTCTATGGGTTATAGGGGTTATTAACCTACGTACGAAGTCCTCCTGACCCTCCAAGTAGGGAGTAGGGTTCACGGCTTAGGGGATAGAGGTGAGGGTTTAGAGGTTGGGCATTTAGGTTTTTGCCGTTGGGGGTGGGGATTATGGGGTAGAGGTGAGGGTTTAGGGTCAGGGATGTGGGTTTCGGGTTTTGCAGTTACTGAGACCTCTACGTGGAGGTTGTGAAGGAAATAGATCGGTTGTATATTCCCCGATTAATGTCTTCCTAATGACGCAGAAATTCCGATAGTCTCTTAGACAGCCCATTTATTGATCTTGTTTGGCTGTCCGGGTGTGAGTTTAGGATTTAGGGTTTGGAAGGTCTGAGCGGGTGTAGGAGTTGCGCAGCTACTGTAAGATTCGATGATCTGAATGTTCGAGCTTTGATGCTAAAGCTTGCGAAGCATGATCGGGGTCCTTGGCAATTTTGGAAAGGTATCTTCATGGCAGCAGGTCATGCGTGGACTGACCTAAACACCCCAAAGTGCGTTCAGCTCTAAGCCTAAACCTTCTCTGGCGACGATGTTAATCCCAAGCGTGGAGGCAAAACTGAGCTTCAATTTCATACTGAATTAAACGGGTATATAGGGGTATATAGGGATATTACCCCCAAT